>BJBW01012435.1:4544-35679 GCA_004320125.1 Scolopax mira | reverse complement strand
GGGTCATCTGTTGGTCCGGTTTCAGTGATTTCAGCTGAAACTACCACACCAGCCTCAAGTTGAATTTCAAGTTTGTGTGAACTTGAACCAAACCCACTAACAAAGTCGGACTTAAACCCCCCCCTTTTTTTTTCTAGAGCGGAGTGACTCAATAATACCTTCTGATTAATATATGAAAGCATACAAGCAGAGCTGCTATTTGCTGGAGTTGAGGGTCTTGCTACTTTTCCCAAGTGCTGTAAAATCTACACAGGGACTAGTTTTGCCATCAGCTTCAATGGGACAAGCATCTGACTAGTACTGACAAAAGTGAAATTGCCATAAACTGATGCAATAAAATTAAAAGCAGTAATTTCCAAGAAGGGAAAAATAGAAAGTAATTTTTTCCCCTCTGAAACTCTCAGAAACATATAACTTTTAGAGTCCTGACCAGAGTCAGTTTAAAAATCCCTAAATTTTTCTGACTCTCAAAAAAATCCCTGATGTTCAAAAAAATTTATATATGGAAAAAAAGAAATCTTGATATTTGGAGCACTCAATTGTGGTGTTGGATTAGAGTTTAGAAGCAGAATAGGGGATTGCCTCTGGTGCCATCTGCCTTAATACTCTTTTGCTGGAAAAGTTCAGGGAACAAACCATAAACTTATTTGTAAAATAAAAGCAGTCTAACTCTGTTTAAGTTCCTGGAATTGTATAACCGATGATGTTAAAGATCTTTCATCGGGCTTTTAAAAAAAAAAGTTTACATTTCTTATTGATTTTTTTTCTTCTTACTACTGTTGAAGGAAAATGAAAGCATAATTCAAAGCTGTCTATAACATGTAATTTACATCTACAACTCAACTTTCTTAAGTAAAGATATTTATAATTATAAAACTTAATTTGCTTCTTATAAAAAAGGTACAGATTATGTATAAATTATTCACACTAAATACCATAACAATTTTAAGATCAGAACTGAGCTTTGCTTGAACTTAAGCCAGTATGCTCTCTTGATAAAGTTCATGGAGGGCAAAGGGGGAGAAAAAATAACAGAGGAGTACAGTAAAAGATGTGCAAATTGTAAAAGTGAGTTAAGTATTTTTATTAACTTCTGAGCTCACTTTTGAGTTGAGGTTTTGACCCCTGCCCACTACAAAAAAACAAAGACCACCATTAATTCCTTGGTATAGCTGCAATACTCAGAAATGCACTGGCATTTTTTCTGGGACTTTGCCAGAGCAGACTTTCAGAGGCTTTTTATATTACTTTGTAATAAAAAGCAGCTTCCAAAGAATCAATTTGATATGCAGTAGAGTATCTGCAAAGTAAACATTTGAATTGGGCTTTCTTCCTTCCCTCTCCCATATCTTTTTTGTAGTTTGTTTTTTTTTGTTGTTGTTGTTGGTTTTGTTTTGTTTCAAGTCTACTATTGACACAGCCAAAACTCCATGCAATTATCTGTGGTATTCACATAACTTCTGAAAATCTGTTATCTCCGTATCAGCATACATGCATTGGCTAGAGGACTGTCTCTTTCAGATGAAATTTCTGAAAAATAAGCTGTTCTTACTTGCATTAAGCATGAGTTTAAGTTTCCTTTGTTCTTCTGCTTCTTCAAATAGCTGCTGTTTCACCAGGTCTTCATGTACTTCTATACACGTATTAGAATCTGTGACAGATCCAAAATAGTCAATGTCCCTTTGTGCTCGTTCAATTCTTGTTAGCAAATTCTCTACTTCACTTTTAACCTCAGCCTTATAATTGTTCAGTCCTGCCAGGCGTGACAGTACCATCTTTGAAAAGTCTCGGAATTCTTCCACATAATCCAGTATGTCTTGATTGCATCTTTCCAGCCTCTTCTTGAGTTAGAGCACAGGAAGAAAATACATGGATATATGTGTATATTCTGCATAGATTACAACCTCATTCATGATTATTTTAAAAAACCGTGCTATTCTCTCCTTTCCAGTCCCCTTGCCCCCCGTCTATTTCAAACTGATTGTCTGTTGTTGTATATCTACATGAAAAGGACATGTTAGACTGGCACTAGCATTCACAGTTCTAGACAAAAATACACTTTTTTTTTTTTCTTGATATGGTTCCTGACAACCAGATACCTTTTGCTGCCTAAAAAGAGAGAAGTGCTCTGGGGAAACAGCCAGAGATACTTAAGGACACAGGATCTCTGATTACTTGCTTCCCAGAAACTTTTCAGAACTCCTCCTGCAAGACCATCAGTGGAGCAGTCTCAAAACCTTTTCTGCAAAAATCTACAAACATGAATATTTCACATAAATACACCTCTCCTGATCAGGACAGTATCTAGTGTGGCTATTTTTCTTCCATTTGAAATGGAAAATGCAAATATTGATTTCTCTGTGCTTGAGAAGTTTTTTGGGGTTTCTTCAAATTGTTGGTGGTATTTAAAAAAAATACAGATGTTTCTAGATTCAAATTCTCAACATTTTTAAAGGTGAGGATATTGATTTCTCTGTTGTAATGCAACTGCTTCTCTAAAGATCATAGGTGTCCTGAAAATAAAAGCCCAACTGCATCTTTGTGAAGATAAGGAAATTGACCCAGTATTTAATCCCAAGCACACAATCCCAGGAGATCCAATGGCTAGATTGCATCTTCTGATTTGGCACTTTATGCACAAATTTCAGGTGTTTTGTTTTAAACTGATGTTTGACAAGGGAATGTCTGAGGTTACTGAATTATCAGTGCAGTATGCATATGTTCCATATAACACGGTGGTTTGTTTTGCAAGTTGTGGTTTTTGTGTGTGCACCTCTCCCTCCATTTATATGTGCCGTAAGGCCCTAGAAAGCTGTTTAATTACTCTCTGAAAAAACTTTATTTTAAATGTTTTCAAGTATTCTCTTCAATATCGCCCAATTTCCTGTTCTTTATTTGGTGCCCCTTGCACCAAATGCCCCAGATGGAATTATGTCATTTTTAATGTGTGCCAAATGAATGGAAATTACCATGTGAAGCTATTCCTATAGTGGTTAATAAAATTTAAATCTCAGTCTACACAATGGAAACAGAATACCAGGCTAATCCTTCAGTTCTTTCTGTGTTATGAAATTAAGACCAGTGAGAGCTTTTTACAAAAAGAAATGCAAGATCAGACAAGTTAAAGCTTCTCTAAAAGTCTACCAATGCAAATCAGGAGCCAAGGACATGTTAATGATTTAAGACAAACTATGTCCAATTACAGCATGTCCATACTGAAAAGGTATTTTGCAGTACTGGTAGTTTTTACTGCAGAAAAAGCAGCAGGTACTGGCACTTTTATATAATTAATTGAAAGCAAATACCTATTTCAGTCTCACACCTGTAAGGAGGGTAATTTCAACTCCTAGTTAAAATGCAGATACACTCCGACTTTACACAAATTTGTCGTAAACTATTCTTCCAGGTAACTTCGTCTGTACATGGAAAAAATGCTTTGCAAATTTTTATCTCCTTCTTAACACTTGACAGCACTTCTCCTGGTGACAATATGGTCATACTGTTCCCTAGGATGGACTGTGACAGTACAATAAACATTTGCATGTTTAGCTAAATTCACTGACGTCATAAAAATACACAAGTAATAACAGAATAAAAATAACATTCTGAAATGATATCCCGCAATAAATAATGACGTGGTAATTAGGAATCATTATAGTTAAAGGTTTAGCTACAACTTTTACTTATTTATTTGAAAAAAAAAAAAAGAAAAAGGATTCTGTTCTCCCACACAAAGAAGAGCATTCCTCCGTTTCCAAATTTGCCCCCTTTGCAGTCAGGCAGTAGCACACGGTGACACAGAAAGCACCTACCTCTAACTCTAGGAAACGCCGGTCAATGTAGTTCATCAGAGCTGCATCTTGCACCATATATTGTGCCACTCCCACGACGTTTGTGAGGAATAGAACAAATACAAATCGGAGTTTCAAAACTCCCATGGTTTCATAAAATTTTGACACAAAAGAGTGGTAAATTAGTTGCGTGTCTGTGTGTGTGTAGGGCAATCTCATGCACTACTGCCAGTCCAGAATTAAATGAAGTATAACATTGCCTGATGTCATGATGTGAAAAAAAGTAATACTAAAAAATCACAACAAAGTTAAAAATACTGTGGCTGCAAGTATTAAAAAGACTTTAAAAGGCTGTTGCAGTTTATCATTAAAAAAATAAGGTTGTGGCAGAGGAACTGAATGTGTTTATTTCTAGAAGCCAGATGACTGCTTTCCAGTTTGTGATCCTTTGATCAATCCCAGATGTTCAGTACTGAGTCACATAAAGCCTGTAGGCCAAATTTTATTAAATACAAATAAAATTAAGTTATTTTGCCTCTTTTCTCCTCCCATCTTCTTTCCTGTGTGACCAACGCTGTGCAGCATGTACTTGGTGTAAATCAGCATAGATTCAAAGTCAGTGGAGCTCTGGTTATTTTTTCATAGGAAGATCTAATGTTTGTCTGTAGCTATTTCAACAACCACAGCTGTTACTGTAAAACAGTCTAAAGCAATTGTTTTCACTTCTAGTATTCACACTATTTACAATAGGACTGAAAACCATAGATAAAATAATTAAATTATCTTTTTCTTTCCCCTTTTCTATTGTCAGTACTTTTCTAGGTAAAATCAATATCCTTAACACAGTTCTGTGTCAATTTAATGAAGTTCTTGATAGGTCTCTTCTTTCTCAATAATAATTCTACTTAGGATGACTTAAAATTAATTATTATTAACTTACATGAGTATATTGCATTTGAGGTGGTTTGTTTTTTTTTTCATAATTTCTGTGACTGAATGCCTTGTCTGGAAATGTGTAAGTGGCTATGCTAACATTGTATTTGCTAGGAAACCATGTGTTAGGATGTTAGAAAGCTCCCTTTGTATCTGAAGCCAAACTGGATGTCTGGTTCTCAGAATTCTCCACCTCTTCTCTTCCCCCCCCCCCCCCCCCCCCCCCCCCCGTTATTTTTTCTACAGTTTTCCCCTCACATTTATACAGCTTTGCTTTTCTTTCTGACTGTCTTCTGTGTAAGCATGACTCATGACAGAATTCATGAAAAAGTGTCACAGCAGGCAGATTTTTAGCTCCATTTGCTTGAGTGTTGCGAGGTACAGTTACACGTGCTTTACAGGCAAATTTCACAGATGTGCATAGATAAGTATTTTTTCTTTTAACATTGCTTTATCCTGAGAGGTGTAAACGACTTACCAGTTCCCATTTACAGGCAAAGTCAATGATGCACAGAGAGGCTAATTAATGAATACTTAATTCTCAACTCCAGTGTCATTTCACTTTACTCCAGAACTCCTGACTGGGAGGATGGAAAGCCTTCCTGTTGGATCCTTGAAGGATTATGCACTGAGAATAGACACCCTAGTAAGTGTATAGTCTTTCTTGATTATGTCCTATGGGACATCTTGACACAGTGTGTTGTCTTACACAAAATAATCAACTTCAATGCTGGGGAAGAACACAAAAATGATCTCTTCTCTAACCTCCTAGGTGAACCTGTAATTCTTCAGAGCTGTTCTAGGAGTTTAGTTTGTCTACCACAATAATCAGGAGATGAAGACTAACTGATTCAATAGGTTAATTTCTTCATTTAACATAGGGAGAAATCATACTTCTGTATAAAAGAAGCCTATCATGGTTTGCCTGCAGCTTGGAACATGCTTGACTCAAGTTACGTCTATAAGTCCTATTTTAAGGTAATATGAAGTAGTATCTTGATTTTATGACTTTTAATATTCTTTTTCATTACAGTCTGGAGTCTGAGTTTCCCTCTATAATAAGGCAGTAGCCTCTTTGGGGACTTTTATTGGATTATGTCAGCACATCGGTCATAGCAGAACTCCTTAATGAAAGATTTTTCTTAGAAAGGGTGTTCCAGATTCTGTCTGAACTTTTGATAATCGTGTACAATTGTTCAGACTTTACTTGAACATTACCATTTATCAGTTTCAGAGCAACCTTATTTCTGCTTGAATCCAGACCACCCGAGCAAATAAAATACCCTAAGCAAAATATTACAAATTTACTATCAAGAAAGTATACTTAAAACTCAGAATATAAATATATAATTTTTCCTTCATCTTAAAACAAGGACAAGTTATCTAGAAAGCAAAGTATCTTGAACTGTTGAACATCCTGTATAAGTTTAAGCATGCTGTATAAGAAACTTGTAGTGTTCCATCATTTCTCAGAATTACCAGCAGCTGAAGACCAGTCAGAAGCTTCCATGGACTTCTTTTAATGAGAAATTCCTGTACTTACTAAAGCATAATCTTATGGTAAATGGCTATGATGTCCATGTCAGATGCATTATTCTGGGAAAACATGCTATAGCATCTGATTAAGAGCTGAGCTTTGGTGTGGTTTTGTTTTTTTTTTTTTCCCTTTAGTTGTTATAAGCTTTCCCATTCTGTTTTGCCTAGATATATGTATGCATAGGCTTTTTTTTTTCAGCTACCTATTAGTTGTATATGTAATAAATAATTACATATTTATGATAGTGATTTAAAACAGGTTAGCTTGGTGTGCCTAGGAAGACACTAGTTGCAGTGCACTGGATGTTACACAGTAAGAGCGCAGAAAGATTCTTCTTATCTCAAGGAATACTTTTTCCCTTGTGAACTACTCCTGGAATAGGTTTCCTATTACTATTTTGATTTGACAGACAAAACTCTAAAAGGAAACAAGTATCTTGATGTAAGTCTGTATGCCTTTTCATTGTTCTTGTCTTCTCTCTCTGGGTAAGATGCTATTCTTTTCCTGTCAATGCTTCTTCTTTGCTCACTTGTTGCACTTTTTTACCACTTGGTGTTTCTGTTCTGAGAGCTGTTTGAGGCATTTTCAGCTCCTCCTCTGCCCTTGTGGTTTTAATGTCAGATGCTAGAGGAATTTTCTGTGTTTTAAAAGTGATGTGGAAACCACTTCAGACTGGATACTAGATTTGGGGAAAAAAAATAAATTTATTTAAGATATTATTTTAATATTATACTATTTCATGCTATATTTTGTTAGGTTTTTTTTAAGTCTGTTCCTTTCTGGCATTTCAGTTGGTAAAACCAGAGCAGTGCCACAATGCCAGGCTCTTTGCAGTGGTTTGTGGCAAGTTTCTCTGATTTGTTGCAGATCTCCAACTCTTCCACATCAGTGTCGTAGGTTCCTGTTCCAAATCTTCCTCCATACTTTGTCTTGCCTCCAGGCCCACTGTGGCTTCATGTAGGCGTGCCTTAATTCCTCACAGCAATAACAAGAAAAGTTTCTTTTTTTCCCACCAGAGCCATAACACGTATAGGACATTGTGTCATTGCTGTCTGACCATGCTAGTGACACTAATAGACTCCCAGTGGGCTCTATAAACCCAGCCTGACATTTTTCCTTCTGAGTTTTGGAAACATCCCTGACTCCCAAGCTCCCTTACCCTTCTTCCTTGGCTTTTGCTGAGCAATGGATGCTCTCCTAATGCCATGCACTATTACAAGCCTGAGAAAGGTGGTCAGCCCACACTCCTGCTCCTTAGATCGAAGTAATACTTATACACATATTTCTGATTTTACTCCTGAAGTCCAGACTAGATTAAAACAGGGTTGATTTTGTTTTTAATCTTTAATTAACCTCTATGTGTAAAGCAATAACAAGTAGATGAAAACACAATATCAGAGACATAGTCTGATTTACAGCTTTCTACATTACTGACTTTATACACACATGCATTAGAATAACTGCTACTCAGCCTCATGCATCCATGATATATCAGTGCATGTGTGCCTTGTGGTTTTGCATCTCAGGATTGTTAATAAAATGTGTTATAGGCAAAAGAAGAATTAAAGAGATAACTGAAATAATGGGATTTTGTTTGTGATTGAAAATTTGTGTAGTTTATGGTTTGGTAAGTTTTGATGCTGATGAACCATAGTGATGTTTTATATTAATAACATATAGTGTATCATTGTCTTGTGTGTTTTCTAATTTTGTTCAGACTTGTGTCTGCAGAACTAAGTTCCTTGTTAGTACTGTCCATGACCTGATGAGCTTGTCTAATACTGAGATCTGTGAGATTAGGAAAGATTTTTTTCATAGTGAGAAATCAGCACTTAATTCCAATTCTGCCTTATTTTTTAAAACCACTTTCAGTTTTATGTCTTGGAGAATAATTCATATTTCTTTAAAAAAGCCAAACATATGAAATAAAACTGCAGTCCTTATGTGGTGTTTGGCCATTAAGAACAGCGTCGGGAGTGATACCAGTAAGGAATGTAATATACTGTGATAAAAAGGAACCTTCACTGAATTTTGGGATTCAGAGAGAGATCTCCACTAGGCGTCTCTCAAGTCCTTAGAATTGAAAGGCAAACTTCACTGAAACACACCATTTCCAAACTCTCTAAATGAGATAAAACGTACAGAAGGAAGCATGGTTCAGATGGTCCAAATGATAGAGAGACACACAAATGGAAAGCTATTAGTAAGCCAGGTGCCAGTAGGCTTCAGGAGTCTGCTGCTGCTGCTGCTGCAATGACAAGCTGACAAATGTTAAGGGCCTATGCCTTCCACAATGGTGAAGATGAGTGCTTCCTTGAATCAGCAAGAGTTTTGAATGTCCCATACTTGCATAAAAAACGAATCATCTCATGAGGACTGGCTCTAAAAGTGAAATCACAAAGGAAAAACGAATCCTCATTTATTTGGACTGATTTACAGCTGAAGCTAGTTAAATAATAGAATCATAGAATGGTTTATGTTGGAATGGACCTTTAAACGTCATCTAGTCCAACTCCCCTGCCATAAGCAGAGACATCTTCAATAGATCAAGTTGCTCAGAGCCCCATCCATCCTGACCTTTCCAGGAATAGGACATCTACCACCTCTCTGGGCAACCTGTTCTAGTGCTTCACCATGCTCATTGTAAAAAAAATGTATTCTGTACATCTGGTCTGAATCTACCCTACTTTAGTTTAAAACCATAACCCTTTGTCCTATCACAACAGGCCCTGTGAAAAAGTCCTTCCCCATCTTTCTTATAAGCCCCCTTTAAGTATTGAAAGAATCCACAGAACCTAATCTGGACACAGATCATGAATGATCTGATGTAAAAATCAAGGATGTGTAATTATTTTGAATGGTCTATTGCATGTTGTAAAACTCAGAATTACATGCTTTTTTGATCAAAGACAATTCCCTGTACCTTGAAGCTTAAATTTGTATAACCCTGAAACGAAACAAACTTTGAATTGTACAATTCAATACAGAGCAACATTAAAATTTTTGCTGCTTCTGTCTTGTTTTAATGTGAATTCCACCCATGAATATTCTCACTAAAGATTCTTTTGCTTGAATATTCAGGTTCATAAAACTGATTCACAGGAGTAGAGTAGTCAAAATGACATTGTTTTAAATTCCTGTTTAAATTTCCTGTTTAAATCAGGAAATGATTGTGACAATTGGCCAACTCATTTGACAATGACAATTGTGGGGTTTTTGGGTTATACTTATTTTTGAAATAGGTATTGTGTGTGTGATACATGATATTTGTCTATTAAGTATCATATTGAAGCTTACCAGGGTGAAAAACTGAAAAAATACCATAGTGGTGGTATGTTTTCTTGTTGTGGTTTTTTTTATTATTTTTGTTTTTTAAAATTTTTTTTGGTGGATAGTAGACACAGACATTATAACATTTCATTATATTTCAGTTTTGTTTCATCTATTGTTGCACTGAAGAGATGGATTCATAACCTGTATACCTACATGTTGTAAAGAAGAGAGAAGGGATTTATATATACCTGGGAAAGTTATTAAAACTTACTTAATAACTTTGAGATGACTAAATGTCACTAACTGGTGGAAAAATATGTTTACTGAGGATGAATAATGCATACTTTTGTAGTTCATTGGCAGATACGAAGAGAGTTTGTAACAGGGTGATATGCTCTGGGACAACAGCAGTGAATTCAGGACTCTTCAGTTATATTGTTTAAAACTAAACCTCTGACCCTACATTAAATTTCCAAGTGATTGCTGATGAAATGTTCAGAGATTAGAATGATAACTATGGTACCAGAAACTTGAGCTGAATAGAATGGAGTTGTACTAGCAAGTGTCTAATTAAATTTACCCAAAACTTAAAAGATACACAAACGTCTATGAACTGGAGGAACTAGGACAGAAAAGGCCCTGAAGGGACCATGTGGAAGTTGATGAGGATGGTTGAAATTTGTTGTGCTGTTTTTTTCAGATTACCAATAAAAATGAGTCCTATAAAGAAAGAAGGGTCAAGCCCAAACTTGAGACATACTTAAAAATAAGGTGTATTTTTTGATTATTTTTTTTAAATATCAGAGTACAATTAAAGAAGAAAATACCTGTGGTTATATTTCTTTCTATTTATATCTGTGTGCTGTCAGATCAATACTCTCAAGGTAAGATTAATGAGGCCTGCTGTGTCCTCACATTTCTATGTGGGAGTCTAGAAGTTTCTACTAATGGAAAAGTTGGTTAGGTCTTTTCCCTTAATCATGTTTCTCTGGATGATGACATCAAGCTGAGTGGTGCAGTTGACATGTTTGAGGGATGGGATGCCATCCAAAGGGACCTGGACAAGCTTGAGAAGCAGACCCATATGAATTTCATGAGGATCAACAAGACCAAGTGCAACGTCCTGCACATGGATCAAGGCAACCCCTGGTATCAATACAGGCTGGGGGAAAAAGGGATTGAGAGCAGCCCTGCCAAGAAGGGCTTGAGGGTGCTGGTGGATGAAAAGCTGGACATGAGATGACAATGTGAGCCTGCAGCCCCAAAAGGCCAACCGTATCCTGAACTGCATCAAAAGAATTGCGGCCAGCAGGTTGAGGGAGGTGATTCTGCCCCTTTACTCTGCTCTGGTGAGATCCCACCAGGAGTACCGTATCCATCGCTGGGGCCTGCAACACAAACCTGTTGGAGCAAGTATAGAGGAGGCCACAAAAGTGATGAGAGGGATGGAACATCACTCGTATGGGGACAAGCTGAGACAGTTGAGGTTGTTCAGCCTGGAGAAGAGAAGGCTTTGGGAAGACCTTATTGCAGCCTTTCAGTTCTTAAAGGGGGTTTATAAAAAAGATGGGGAAGGACTTTTTAGCAGGGCCTGTTGTGATAGGTCAAGGGGTAATGTTTTTAAACTAAAATAAGGTAGATTGAGACTAGATGAATCATGGAATTGTCAGAGTTAGAAGTGATCTCTTGAGATTATCTAGTCCAACTCCCCTGCTAAAGCAGGAATGCCTAGAGCACATGAGTGTGGTGAAGCACTGGCAGAGGTTGCTCAGAGAGGTGGTAGATGTCCCATCCCTGGAAACATCCAAGGTCAGGTTGGATAGGGCTCTGAACAACTTGATCTAGTTGAAGATGTCCCTGCTGTTTGTAGGTGGGGGTTGGACTAGTTGACATTTAAAAGTCCCTCTAACAGAAACCATTCTATGATTCTTTGAATTTAAAATTAAGACTTGCATTTGGCAATTGAGCCAAAGAGACATAATCTGACTTTAAATGGAGATCCACAGGTATATATTTCTGTATCTCTCTAACCCATTATGAAAAAGAAGTTTCATCACTTCAATCTTTTTTTTTGTTTCTAATTTGTATTTCTGCTAACCTATTTATGATCTCAAAATTGCCCTTGATGCATGCCAGAGAGTCTAAGCAAAATAAATTATTAGTAATTATGGTGCAAAGGAGAATCTTATCTAATAAGTACAGAATAAGTACAGAATAGGAGAGCATGTTTTTTTGATGCACATTAATCTGAGGATTAGTTTGGAGAAATCTCCTGACAGACATGCTCCAGAGGGCATGTCAGTTGGACCTGCAGAGCAGTCTGCTGTACAAGTTTTGGAATTGACATTTTTCAAAGCTCCATCATGTCAAGATACTTTCATATTTTCATGTAATGCAGGCTTCATATCATGCTGCACCCAATCTCTGAAAATGAATAAAAAATAAGATGTTCACAAAAGTCTGCAGATCAGAAATAGTATCTTCCAAACCAACAGAGTGAACTCTAAGCATGACACGTGTACAAGACATGGGTTTTGTGGCCTTTATTCTCTATTTAAGGTTAGAGCTATCACATTTGAAAGTCAGTGTATCAGATGAGGGGGTCTTAGTGCCAGTTCATGGTGAATAATAAAGCACATGCATTATGCTGATTGAAAAGGTACATGTTAAGGTACCATGAATAATAGATAACCTTTTCTTTAATTCTTCTTTAGAAGTCGGCATGTTGTTTAGCACTGCTATCATTGTTATACTGAATCCATTCCTCAAGATTTGTTTTATCTTCAAAATTAATTATTTCCATCCAGGAAAGAGGGCACATGTATCTGTGCACAGCATATAACATTCTGTAATGTTGTACTGGGTGGATTTGATCTGTTCCCTTTGACTTGTCAGGGCTCAGTGCACACTGGTTTTGGATGCTTTGAAATGTGAGCTTCTGCTGAAGACAATTCAGTCTTGTCATAATAATATGCAACCCATAAAGGCTTTTCTTAGGAAAAAGGCACAATACTTGTCATAAGAGAAAAGCTGGAAAGCACTGAATCCATTTAGTAATTCATAATATGTGGTAAAATTTTCCATCTCTCTAGTTCTCAGTGAACCAGACAATCAGAAACTGTTCCTATAAACTGATTAAAATAGAAATTCAGTGCCACCATCATGGCCTTTCACTGGGTTGCAGGAAAAAAAAAAAAGCTGTTCCGCCCTGCAAGCTATCCAGTCTGGCTCTGTTTGTTTCTCTGAGTAGATAGGGCATAACTAACTCGTCCATATGCTCAAACATAAAATTCCTGCTGTGGTTCTCTGCAACAGAGGACATGCAGCATCTGTACATAAGGGATAAGGTTTCTGCACTTGAATCTGTGCAGTCCTCCAAAGGGACATATTTATTCCTGACACTTGGGAGCTAACACACTACTGCAATTTTAAGGCCTGCTGGTATAATGGCAAGATATTCCCTTTTCTGCACATGATATGTGAGTATCACATCCAAATGCTATACCACAAACTCACTGTCTGCTCTGTGCACTTCTACCTCTGGCAGAAAGATTGTACAGTCCCTGTAGATTTGTCATTGTACTGGGCCCATGAACACAGTTGGATTAATTTTGAGAATAGTCTGGGGTAAGCAATCACTGCAGTTGTTTTCCCATGCTGTGCTGCCATGGCAGAGTTAGCCAGAGAATTTGTGTCTTCCTGTAGGCTGTGTTAGTGTTGATACATGAATGGGTGTTATGTATATTCTTTTGGATGCTTTGATAAAATTATCCATATGTGTCTGCCTGAAAGGTGATTTTAAAATGTTACTGGCTGGCATAGTATAATTATAAATGACCAATTAGATTTGGCCACTAGCTCCTTTTTTGTGACTTTTTTCCTGATCTTTGCTACAAGCTACTTTCTGGTCCTCCAAACTCTTACGTACATCTGTAATTTACTAATGTCACAGCAAATTAAATGACATAGGATGTATGAAAAATTCTATGGCATATTTCTGTAGAGACTTTAGAGAAAGAGACTAGACAGTTTTGTAATCTGTCTTGAATGATATCCTTGAGTACTACCATTTGCTACATGTATTATTGCTAGCTCCTAAGGGCCAGTTAATTGTTGATTAGGACCTCTGTCTGTCTTTTCATGCCTCCACGCAGGACTATGTATTCCCTGCTTGTGCATGTTTTACGCAGGGAACAGGAATCATCATTTTTACCTGTCTTTTCTTACTGATTAGTTATTCACAGAATGATAGGCGTTGGAAGGGACCACTGGAGATTACCTAGTCCAACCCCTCTGTGAGAGCAGGTCCATCTGGAGCAGGTTGCACAGGAACATGTCCAGGTGGGTTTTGAATGTCTCCAGAGACAGGAACTCCACCACCTCTGTGGAGGATATGGACAGCCTATTCTAGTGCTCTGCCACCTTCAAAGTAAAGAAGTTCCTCCTCATGTTCAGATGGAACTTCCGATATTCAAATTTGTGCCCTTTACTTCTTGTCCTGTCACGGGGCACCACTGAAAAAAAAACTAGCCCCATCCTCTTGACATTCACCCTTTAAATATTTATAGACATTGATCAGATCCCCCCTCAGTCTTCTCCAGACTAAAAAGATGCAAGTCCCTCAGCCTTTCCTCATAAGAGAGATGTTCCAGTCCCCTAATCATCTTTGTAGCCCTTTGCTGTACCCTTTCCAGAAGTTCCCTGTTGTACTTGAGGAGCCTAAAACTGGGCACAGTACTTCAGATGCAGCCTCACCAGGGCAGAATAGAGGGGGAAAATAGCCTCCCTCAATTCTTCATGCACCTCCCCCACACTCTTCTTGATGTGTCCCAGGATGCCATTGGCCTTCTTGGCCACAAGGGCACATTGCTGGCTCATGGTCATCCTGTTGTCCACTAGGACTCCCAGGTCTTTTTCCTCAGAGCTGCTCTCCAGCAGGTCAGCCCGCAACCTGTACCAGCGTTTGGGATTATTCCTCACCAGGTGCAGCACCTACACTTGCCCTTGTTAAATTTCATTAGGTTCCTCTCTGCCCACCACTCCAGCCTGTCCAGGTCTTGCTGTAATGGCAGCACAGCCTTCTGGGATGTCAGCCATCCCTCCCAGTTTTGTGTCATCAAATATCCTTTTTCATCATATTCTTTTTCTTTCTTTTCTTTCTTCCTCTTTTTTTTTTTTTTTTTCCTTTCATGTTACGACTGTTTTGCTTTGTTTGACCCCATTTTTCTTTTCTTCATGGGTTTAAAATATCCATACCTATTATACAGACAGTAGACAACTTGAACCAACTAGAAGGTGATGTTGGTATGGGAATTGTTGCTTTACAAACCTGTTGGAAGCTAATGAACTCTTCTTTCTAGTGCTGAGCATTTTAAAAACCATCTCTATAGAATAGTTTTGGCTCAAGTGTCAGGTGGATGAATGTGATGTAGCATATATAGAGAAATCTATATGATAAGTTTTAGTTCCTTATTAGACCTCTATAAAACAAATATGCTTAGTCTTACATAGAAAACACTAGAGAGTTAAAGATGAATCAAATGAAATCAATGCAAGATCTGGCAGCTTAGGTAACACATGTGTAGCCCTACCATGTAACAGGCCTAAAGCTGCAAACACACTGCTTTTTCTAGAGAAACCAGATGCTGCCACTGGAAAATGCCTCAGTTTGACATGCATGGCCACGTGGTCAAACCTGTGCCCTCTGTATATTGTAATGCATGCAAACAATTCTGCCACGTGTAGAAAAATAGGACTATGATCCAGCGATTGTCAGCAGTTAACAGGGTTACAGCAAATTCTTGCGTACGCAGCCAGGAGACATCAAGGTGTTAGTGATTATTTATGCTGCGTGTGTGACCCAATTGTGAGATCTAAGCTTTGGCCCAGCAATGCTCCTGAGCTTCAGCAGCTGCTCCAGTTTAGGTGGGTACTTGTCTCAGGAGGGAGGTAACAGACACTGGGCCACTGGTATCATGGTCTCTCAGTTGCTACTGGTAATGGATTTAATTGTTTCTCTTTTGTTCTGCTTCAGTGTACAGCCAAGGATACTGAAACCATCCGCAAATTAAGCTAACCTGTTTGACTTTGTAATGGAAACAGGAAGAGTTTGTGACAACATGTAGGGGCAGGAACTAAAAGCCATGCCTCTAAAAACCTGTGAACCTCATGGGAACTTGAACTCCTGTTGAATTTTCACACTGTCTCTCTCCTGAGCAAACTGTTGCAAAGCCATCAGTGCATTAAGCTTAGCTTTAAGGTGGGTTGTGAGTTAGGGTACAAACCTGGGCTCAAATTCAGATGAAATAAGAATGTGGATAACCCTAGTTATTTTAAATGGGGATATTCACCCCTGTAAAGTGTCTTGAACTAATATGACACCTATTAGAGAATGGTATGGTATGGAAAGAGAGAGCTCTTGGATAAAACTAGTTCACTAGTTAATGGTAACTACAGATCCAACTCTACGTTTGTAACATGGAGAGTGGCTCTAGCTGGATGGTCTGGTAAAAGTGAACTCTTAATTATCTCTTTCTTCTTGAAGTTGCCATTGACTGAAATAAGTAGAAACCCATTTTCCTTTCTCCCTCTAAACTTTACCTGGCTGCTTGGCATTATTAAGCAGTTGTTACAGTTATTAGGAATGCAATTGTACGCTTGAGAGTCTTTTTTACCTACCTAATTACCTGGTGTTTCTGTGTACAACTGGGCTAATAAGCTTTAAAAGCCATGCAAAGATTTTACAATGCTAGTGATACAAACAGAACATTTGCCTTTATTCTTACTGCTCAAAAGCTTCACAAGCTGTGCTGTCCCAATTACCTTTTTTCAATGAACATCATCCCATGAGAAATTTCAAATCCCCTACAATCTAACTGAAAGTAGGCAAAATGGAAAATGCACATGGAAAAATCCGTTTGCCCAGCAGGATTTTTGCACAGACTAATTTTAGAGAAGAATTTTAATTTACTTCAAAACACCTAGGGTGATTCCTTTGGGTAGCAATTGACAATTTGTGTTCAATGAGAAACAGAGTCCACAAATACCTGATTAGTGTGATATACTTATTTTCTCTACAGCTCTACGTCCTTGATACTGTAGAATAGCTGTAAACTACCCTTTTTTTTCCAGATTATGACGTATGGTGATGGTTGGCTGCTATAGTGCTTCTTTTGATAATATCAGATGGGATTTCCTTAGAGCAGCATTGGGGGTGGGGGAAATTCTGCAACCTCATAGTCGAGGTTACAGTCAGGCATGCAATAAGAAGGGAATTCTACTGTTTTAAGCATAGATTTGCAGATTAAAAGAGTTAATTAGTATTTAGTTATTCAGAAAATATGATTCTATATTATAAATGTATATACCCAGTGATTTATCCCTGGTTTGAACAATTTACATGCATCTGAATAAAACTTCATGAAGTGATGCAATACAGAGCAGTATGTAGATAGTTATGCAGGATTTAGATCCTTAGGGTAAACAATCCTTGAATGGAATTGTATTTTTATGTAAGGAGCTGTCTTAAGTTAGGAAACAGTCCTAAGATAGTAAAGTATTCCCCAGAAGTCTATAGAAATGGTGCCTAAATTTGGTTTTAATTACATGGATTTTATCCCACCACTACTTTTTCAGGACTAGTGTCCCATTAGGTTGAAATTTACTCCTCTCCAACTCCATTCCTGCTTACATCATTGAAAAAAGTGGTAATTATTCCTGGATCTGGTGCCCTCTTAATTTTTGTTTTCCTTTATGCTTAAGTTTGGCCTTTTTAGGTGGTGCAGTTTAGTCAGGACTGCTTTGATGTTTGCTGTGCTCCCATTCTGCAGCTTTATCCGGGTAAAGATAAAGTTAAGGAACCAAGTTATGGAACTTGTGCAAACTTGCTGAGTTTTTTTATCATTTACTTACTTTTGTATTCACATGACGTGTTCATAAGAATGATGCATTTGGAAATGGTATGGGAAAGAATGTTGATGACTATGAACTATATCATTATGTCAATGTGTTTGCATCTCTTTCTATCCAAAAGCAGCAAATTTTCTTTTTCTGAATAGTATCCAATACAGAACATTTTTTCAATTGAATTTTAAAAGCCTCTTTTTTAAATTTATGCTTACCTATTTTGGAATGCCCTGATGCTTCACATGTTCTGATTTCCTTTTTCTTCCTTTTCATAGCTGCTTGTAATATTAACTATATACTCATAAATAAAAACCTAGCTCTCTTGCCAAAAGGAAGTTTATTGTGTGTTTGTAAAAGATTGGTTCAGGGAGTTGAATTCCACTAGACCACACACACTTGCAGGAGCATTCATAAATTTTGCAATTGCAAGCATGGTTAAATCTTTTATTTATAAGTTAAGGTACTTTTTATACTGTCAGAAAATAGTGAGCAGAATGTACTTCTGGTGCATCTGTCTTAATGTGAGGAATGTCTGTCAGTTTACAGTTTTCAAACAAATAGTTTGTTGTAATCTCAGTCTTCAGCATGAGCTCTTGGGTACTAAATTAAACAGGAGAAATAGAAGGCAAACATGTTTTGATAAATTAATCTTAAAAGAGGATTAACTGTATGCAAAATATCATGGAGAAAATATAAATTGTGAAGGTCTATTTAATTACAAGTAGGAAACGGAGGGAGCTGGACAGATTGTGGCTTTTAATTCTCAGCACTGCCTATGTGGGCTAAAGAATCTCTGTTTTCCCAGAACTGATTATAATACATCTGATGTAGCACTGCCACCTCAGAGATGTCTGAAAGATGTGAATTTTGCACAAAAATTGGAACAAAAAAGGCTAAATTTGGACATAGGTCTGTGTTCTCTGCTTTTTAACTCCATCTGCTCGGCCTCTGTGCATACATATATGTATGGGCACACTAATTAACTTTGAAGTGTGCGTTGTGTGGTTGAAAGCTTGCTTATCTTTTTCCAGCTGCATCATTTGATCTAATAAAAGGTATTATGTCTCCCAATAAATCTTGCCTGGCTTATATCCTTAGGCTATTGTAGCTACAACAATGTTAGTTAATTTGCCAGTTTTTACACTTATATTGCAGCCAGGTTGTGGAGAAGTGTAGCATGAGATAGGCAGAATTTGATACATTAGGTGATCAACTACATGCTAGTATTTAGATTATTTTTAGTCTGGCTACTGTAAAGAGTTGGCAGCCAGGGCAGAGCAGGAATAGCTGGGGAAGCTGCACAGCAGAAGTGATGAGTAGGAAGCCTACCTGTTTTATTTCTTAGCAAATAAACGTGCAATTTCACAATTTAATTTTACGTTTTGCACATGAAACAATCAAATTAAAAAACCCTGTCTCTTCACAGCTTTCTGTGATGAGTAGTTTTCAAATTATTAATTAATAGAATAGGAAATGTTTCTAGAATGTTTAATCTGAATAATAAACAAGCAGAAAAATTTACTATTCACCCTTTGCTGAACATAGTCTCAACAATTACAGTTAAAAGCTACATTCTACTGCTGTTCAGTGAAGGCTGTATTATATGATGTTTTGACAATAAGAATTGCTGTCAGGAAATTCAAAAGGCATTCAGTAGCTCCTTTTTATACTATATACAATTTATTGTTTTACTAATAGCCTTTATAGTGAAATAACATAGAAGTCCACCCAGGGATTTGGTTTAATGTCCCTGAAGACAAGGATAGAATGGAATGTAATTGTTTGCTTTTATATGTGAACATTTTTATTTAATTAATTGATTACTGGCTGAAGTGAGGGATACCAAATCCTGTCCAAGATTTTTATATCATGTGAATTGAAATGTAGTTAACAGCACAGTATGGAATCAACAATACAATAACCAACCTGTAATGGGCTTTGGCAGGGAAGTTTTTCAGATTTGTAGGAATGCAATAACATTTTGCACTATTTTTCGACTTCTTTTTTGTTTAAAATATATTCTGGGTGAAGAAGGACATATGATGTAGGAATCAGACAGCAGACACAGCCATGAAACAGCTGAACAATAGAGAAGAGATTGTGTTTGCTTTGTCAGGGCTGAATGCCTAATTGCTTTTCTTTATTATGCGTTTGTTTTGGCTTTGCTGAATGGTTGATTATCTCGGCAACCTTTATGCCATCCACCAGCATGTCCTCTCTTTTCTAACTGTGGAACTGGACCTTGTTCTAGGCTCTAGGGCTGCAGCATGACCTTCTGGGTCTGAGTGCTTGTTCATGGACTGCCATTACATGTTCTTCTGTTCAGCCTCCTTTGAGACAAAGTTTGTGAACTAAGTTAGGCTACTCTCTGGGCTATTTTGGCTGCCAATTGGACCAGTCTGCTGTATCACTTCGATCCATATGAATTTAAATTACTAAAAAAATGTTCTTCTGCCATTGAGCTAGGAAGAATAGCCACTTTCTTCTCTTGTTTTTTAAAGTTTTACGAAGAATCTCCAATCTATTTTGTCTTTTCTTTCATTATTCAGGGAATGCCATAGACAAATCAGAGTAGAATATCCATCATGGGATAGACCCAGATGCCCTTTTACCTCCCAGATGTCCTTCAAACTAACTTAGACAGCAATAAACTCTGGAATTTTCTGTCCTGAGTGCTTCAGACATGATTGGTGACCAACTACCTCAAATGGGTATTTTGTCATTTGGCTTCTTCAAGTCAGGAGGATAAAAAATGGATACTGTCAGTTGAAAGCACTCTAAGTAGCTTAATAGCCATTACCTTAAGGCAATACCTTTTACTCTCCATTTTGTCTTGATTCCAAATATGACTTTATCATTTGTTCACTACTTTTTTCAGATTTGCAGTCTCAGAAGATAAAGATGCCTTCCTGTACCCAGAATAGCTCTCACAAATCTGTCTGAAAACGTGTTTTAGAAATGCATCAGTATAAATCATGACATGTTTGTGCCAGGGGTTCATACGTAACCACCCATTAAGTGAATGATACTTCTTTTCAGATTCTGGCCTGGAAAAGATTCGAGTATATTGATGCTGTTAAATGGAGTACTGATCTTTGGTTTCTATTCTTTTCACTGTGATATATGCAAATGTAATCTAATCCTTCAAAAGGATAATGCCTAACAATGTGGTTAAAAGTAGTTACTATCAAAACCTGTTATTTTTTCAGAATCTCACATGCTATTTAATAACTACAATAGATTGCACAGAAGTGCACCATGTGTCTGACTGTTTACAGCCAGGGATCTAAAAATATTTTGTGAACAATACTCAATAACTCATAGAGGGGAAGACATTTTATTTTAGTTTTAATTAAAATTTCTCTGTTTGAAAATACTTTTACTTTTTTTTTCACAAGCATCTGTAAGTATTAGGAGCAAGTTCTGGTGACTGAGATATCAAAATCTCCGAGGACACAAATCACTCTGTTTTTTAACTTGGAAGTTAGTGCCCAAGGCTTGGCTCTCAAATCCCATTTTAAAAACTAAAATATAAACTCTGAATTTTTAATTTAAAGCAATTTATCATAGATGCCAGAGTTCAAATAATATAATAAAATTTTACTATTTTATATTCTTAGATTTCTAATAGTATACTTCCTTGGCAAAATACTGAGCTCTTAAGTGGCCTTCTTGAAGTGCTTAAAAATTACAAGAATTAGCCCAGCAATTCACTGATAGAAGCTGCTTTTGAGAAGTTGAAAGTACTCTGGAAGCTGTCTTGAGCAAGACTTTCACACTTTAAACTCTATTATCCTTTTTTGGACACTTAAAATGCACAATCTCTCTGCCATTCTCTCAGATCCCATGGAATATTGCAGAGGGATTTTCGGTGTGATTTTCATGCTGAGCTGAGTAACCTACTACTTACCTTGGACATGTACCAAATAGAAATAGCTCTTTTTTAGTTGGAACTATGAAATGAACTGACTCACAGCTGCACCTGCGTGAGCAGGCATCTGCATACACTAACAGATAGTTGGGTGGTAGAGCTCTACGTATCCATACTGTGTCAACCAAATCATCCTTTGCAGAAGTGCTAGGACCTCATATAATCATGCAGATGACTTATTTTGACAATTCAATATTTTTTTTTTGCTATACAAAAGTAATAGAGATGTCATAGCCATGAAGAAAAAGAAATCAGGATGGTAGAAACAAAAAATCCTTGAGAAGACTGGGATCAGTCAAGCTTGAAGAATATAATTTTATGGTTTTTTGTTTCTTTGTTGTGGCTGTTTGGGGGATTAGTTAGTACAGTCTCTGAAAAGGCAGTTTGTACAAAATTTGAAGTACGAATATTTTGCCCAATGCTAACTGGGAGTTGCACTAATTTACATTTGAAACCAAGAACGGGATTGAATTCCTGTGCATCAAACACAGAAAGAAATTTGTCTGAAAATCACCTAAAATGGATGCTGTGTGCTAGAACAACAGTGGCAGCAGCAGCAGACTGTGCTACACACACATTATCTGCACCAATCCTAATGCCTTTATGATCTGTGTACCATTAAAGGAGTGAGTGATTGCTTCTGTGTATGACCAGATGTTTTATTTGAAAACCATTAATCAAATTTCCCAAGGCAAAAGAAGCATTAGGTAATTAATGAAGATATAATACTAGTCTTGCAAAAGAGTTCTGACTACACTAATTAATCAAACCAAGTTAGAAGTTTTTGTTCAATGATCTCTGAAGCACTTTCTGATTTACTTCAGAGAAAGGAGCTGTGAGTATTGTAAAGGAGATGGGAACCATTCAAGACACCCATTTTGCACTCATGTCCACTGCTGATGTGATGGATTGTGTGTTAGATGGATTTCATGGTGAAATCAAGATATTTTTTTATAGTCACAAAGGCCTTTGTAATGACTTACAATTGAGTGATACAAGGAAGCCCATCTTCCTCTCTGCTGAAATAGAAGAAAAATACTTTGTATTTTTCGGATTAAAACAGCCAGGCTGCTGTTTTAATTATTCATTTTAGAGGAATATGGAAAGAATATGCAATTATGAAAAGCTATATCAATGATTATACTCATTATTTTTAATGTTTAATGTAAGAGCATCTAGGATCCATAAGTTGAAGGCCCATTCTTATCGACATTTCTGATGAAGGAAATGTTCCTGTGTTACAGAATTTTATTGCAGAAGATTATGAAAAAGGTAAAAATCAGATAGCAGTAGAGCAGTAACTAACAAAGATTGCTGTCTTGAAGGACAAGCCTTTCTTAGATTCCTCTGCTGCATTACAACAGAGGCTTTGTATGAGAATCTGTTCCCATCTTTATTATAAGGTATTATATTTTATTATAAAGATGTTAACTTCAAGAAAAGGGAGGCATGTATCCACTGCTACATCTTCTTGGCAGTCCTGCAAAGGGGAAGTATGTTCATAGCTGCTAGATAGCTGATAGAAACTTCCCGATATACATTGAAAATTGAAAGTGACTCTTCAGTAATTACTTGAAACTTCAGCCTTAATGATGTTGGAGGAAACCGCGTGTTTTCTCGTGATGGGCACAGGCAGACTCTTTGAAGGCAAAAGCGACAGATTCTTCAGGTTGATAGGAACATTATAGCAACCTTTGTCTGGTGATGAAGGTAACAAGAATTCTTCTGTTAGTTATTTTTTATTTGAAAGGTTTGGAAACCAGCTCTAATTAGAACCCCTGTTTCTCAGTATGTTGTCTAAAGGGACAGATAAATTTATCAGAAACCTCCTATCATCAGTCATGCAGGAAATAAAGTAATTGGAAATAGAAGATCAGATAATTTCAAGACTGTGGTTAAGAAAAGTAACTGCTAGGTATGAAAATAAGTAAAAAAAGATCTCTCGACACATTATCAACTATAAAGGTCTGGAAAAATAATGAAATATTGTTGTAAATTTTCAGAGTAATGGTTAATTCACAAATGGATGTACTTGTTTCCTTGTTTATTGAAGCACAATTTGGTTGGTGTGTCAAGTGACTTCACACTAACTGGCCTGACTGTTTGGATAGGCATCATCTGGAGCTCTGTCCAGAGAATATGCCTACGTAGGACGTAGAGAAAAAGTTCATTAATTCAAAGAATCTAATACACTTAAAAATGGAAAGCCTACAGTTATTAAAAGATAAAAATTAAGTAGAGTTTCAATGTCATAGAAACCCTTTGACAACTAAGGTAGCAAAATGGATGGGATTTTGACAGACTGAGTCAGATAGGAGGTTGAGAACTGTATTGTGTAGGTTTTATGTGATGAACTGTGGCTGTCAACTAAGAAGAAATCTGCTGACTCAATCGAGGTTAAACAACTACCAATAAGAGCTAAAGGACAAACAGTGGCTGTAGCATAGTTTTTCCAAAAAAGATGAACATGACACTAAAATATCTTATGATGGTTAAGGGGAAGATGCCAAAATAAAGAACATGACTGAGAGGCTAACTTGACTATTAGCTCGGAAAAGCTACCAGACGTATGTTTCCATAGAAACAAAAATGACAGATTTATTTAAATGGTTTCTCCATGGGCAAGAGTCTTTCCTTACTGCCTAGAGAGGGTTCGTTGGCAATGGATAGAGCAGGCAGGTGCCAAACTGATGAAATCATCACTGGTAACGAAACCATTAATTGAGATGAAAATTGTGCAGGGAAAGGTATCACAGTTGCTGATGCATATGACAAAACAAACATGCTAAAATGCTGTGCTCACCCTTTTTCGATAGTCTGTCTTTTTAAACTCTGTTAATTGGTCTAATAAAAGATGTTGCATCTTCCCGCAAACTTTATCTTTGTTCCATTGTTATATTATGATGCATCAAACATTACCATTTGAAAAAAATAGTTGCTATTTAGTTGTAGCTGTTATAGTTATTTATAGCACCTCTTTTTTTCCTGAGGTCATTTGGGAAAAAACAGAAAAGAACAAGAAAATATAAAAGAAATAAATAAATAATTATACAGACAAATATCTTAGAGGGAAAAGCTCGTATAGATTATTGAAAAACTTTTAAAAATTTGCACTTTTTTGAGTACATATTAAGGTGGCAGAAGGACATTTCCAGGGATTACATGTGTAGCAAAGGATTAAAAGATTGGGCAAAATGTTAAATAATATTTGACAAAATTTTTTTAGTGCCAAAACCATTGTATCATCTATATCACCATCTGATGAAAATGTGACATTATTCTTAGCATTTTCAAGCTTACAGTTGTGAGTATTCTAAGTTTTCTTGAAGGTGTGCCTTCTACATTGGATCTTTTAGGTAATTCTAGATAATAAATAACCCGAAAGCAAAAGAGTGTTGTTTGGGTTTCAGTGGTAATATGATTATTATAAAAAGCAATTTTAAAAATTTTTCTCAATTCTTTTTCTTCTCAGGATGGATGTCTGGATAGGACTATGCCAAAAGACAATTTTAGGGTAGTTTAGTGAACTAGCTTAATAGTTAACAGTAAGCTTCCCTGGAGAAAAAGTAAATCATATCTGTCCAACTAATTTCGATGTAGGTGAATTTGCTTAGACAAGTGAGAAGTCTAAAAAAACCCAGATGATTGTTTTGTGTCCATCTGTGAAGTTTTATTTATACAGAGCAATATAGGAAATTCCCAAGATCCCATTTTGATTTTAGATACCAATGGGCAGACAAGGGAGCTGGTTGTATCATCACTAAGCACCCATGTTAGTACCAGTATCCTCTCTTGGAAGAAAGAAATGTAGTTAACTGGAATAGTGAATTCAATGTATCTTTTCTAGAGAGTCCATGTCTAAGGATTGCTCTGGAATTATATAAAAGGAGTCATAAAGCAGGCATGAATTTTTTTGCCTAACTGCAGTGCAACTCAAAAGTACAGAGAAAATGGGAAAAAATAAAAAAGAGATCTTAAATCTCAAAAGAGAGGAAAATATGCTGAATATGGTACCAGATGAAATTTGAGGTACAAGTATTTGTCCAGAATCTCACATTATATCTATGTAAAACTAATGTAACCAGAGAAACATATAATATAATAGTGTTTGTTGATGATATGCCATCACCAATTTCCTTCAAGTTTCCATACTGTACTGTGAATTTTTTTTTTCAGTATCTTTCTAAAATCTTGGAAAACTGTGGCTGCTCTGCTACTGTTGCTGAATAACTTACTAATAGTGGAATGAAGATCAGAAGGAAAAAAATATTCTGAGTTGTTTTGGTTGAGATTTTTTGTTTGTTTGTTTGGGGTTTTTTCACAAGCAGAACTTAAATCCTCTCATCTAGCAACTAAACAAAATAGAAATTATGTGAAGTCAGTTTTGATATGTGACTAATATTTTGGACATGAACCAACACAAACTGTGACCTCTTTATAGCAGGATTGATAGAGTTTATATTGTTCAAATATAATTAAAAACCCCACAAGTATTTTAACACAGAAAGAGCTAGTACTACCCTTACTTTGTTTAATATTTAATGATTTCAGGTTTTCTAGTCTCAAGCAATTTTTTTTTCACATAAATCATATCAAGTCTTTGACAAATTTTGTATAAGACTGATAGTTGATAGGGCTGATTAATTTCTCTGATTAAATAATGTTATGTTTTTTATAATCTAGGTCTGCAGTATTCCAAACTCAGAAACAGCCTACTGCCACATTTGAGGAAGGATTAGAGCCTATCACCCAATATATGCAACTCTGAAATGAGAGAAGATTGCATCAGGATATTGTTGGCAAGGTAATTTTTATCAAAGCATAAAATATCTGTCTATACAGCTTACTCCAATTATTAATTATTAGTTGGTCTGTTAAAGGTCATGTGTCTTGCATTCTTGTTATAAAGTGTATTGCATGAAGCTACAGTGTTCATTATTTCGCACTGAGGTTTGGTGGTTTTTTTCATTTTTAATTAAACTGTATGGCACAGTTCGACTCCATTCTGAGTTGGAATATTTTTCAGGTTAAATGAGTAATCTTGTCATACACTTAAATAGTTTTATTTTTACACTTCAGAAATGTATACATTATTATTTGATAAAATGACCAATCATGTAATCATGTTATCTTGGATATTTATCTTTCTGGGGAACTGGTGAGACTGAAGACGAGGAGAAAGAAAACTGGGAAAGACAAATCTAGGCTCACCAAAGTTTGCAGCAAAACATCCTTTTATAATTGGGACCAAAGTTTTTAATGTTCTAGCAACATTATTAATAACTGAATATTATGCCTTTTAATACTGTTTCTATGAAAAACTACTATACCACTTTCATCCTATCAGCTTCTGCTTTCTCTTGTCTTTGATACTCCAATGATTTATGGAACACACTTGAATTTAAATTCATGTACAGTCAAGTTTGAATTGATTTATTTTACTAATTGAGTAGTATGCTTGTCCCACATATCCTTGCAACATGAGATATTTGTGTTTTTTAAATGTACACAACTAATACAAGAATCTACTTAAAACCAACAAAAAGTCAGATACAGGAAAACATTCCTTTCCAGAAAAACGTAATTATATATATCTAGGACTCACTGAATTTATAAAATCAGATCACATTTAGAATATGTGTTTCTTTCCGCATTTGAATTGGGGTGGTTTGAGAGTGTAAAGTAAAGTGTGTAAGTAATAGACTTTCTAATTTTATGTCTAAATTTTGGGTCCAGGTATTTTCATGAGTCTCTGTTAAGATAAGACTCAAGTCCAAGCCCTTTCCACGGGAAAGAAACACATAAAAAGATCAAAGGACAGCTAAGGCATGTGTCAGTCTGGACAGTAGGGTATATCAGGGAGTGTATCCATCTTGTAGCTGAATGAAGTGAGATTGTTCAGGTGCTCATCTACAAAAGTGTATAAGTAATTTACTAACCCAGAAATATCTGCATTGTTACTTTTGTGGAAATGTGAAGGAAAGTATGACTTCAGAAAAGCCTAAAGAAATGCATGCTTGGATAACGAGAAATCCTAGTGGTGAAATTGTTCAGAATAAAAGCTTTTTGTGAATTCCAGCTTGAACATCAAGAAAATCTGTTTTATGATTAAAGATTGAGATAAGCAAACCAAAATGCATCTACTGCTATTTATCAATCCTCATTCAGTGGGCCTTTTCCATCTTTCTACAGATACTTTTGTGTGTCTCTTTTCAGAGCCCTTACTTCAGTACAAACAGAATTGAAATTTAGTTACGTGAAGTTGCTTTGCTTTCATTTTCTGTGATGACAGCATATACACAATTTATTATTTGTGTCTTTTTAATTTGTATCCCTTCTCAGCTGTGCTACAGTTGAAATTATTTAGTGCAGTAACTGACACAGAAACTGTCCTTTACAGGGTGTATTTTGCATGCAAAGACAAGGATGCGAGTCAGAGAGAGCTAGGAAATTGAGATGTGAACAGGTCAAAGTCCACATTTTCTCTGAAGAGTTTTTCTGTCACGCACAATCACATCAGTCATATCACCAGCAGTATATGGACATGTATAGCAAGCCAGCTAATAGATCTTAAATGTCTTCCTTTGTCAGTAGAGCTTTTTACCCTATGTAGCATGAACATCTTTTCCAGTGGGAAGAAGCATGTTAGAGAAGATATGAATCAGTATAAAATTAATGGATTTGCATTATAATCTCAGTTTGGACACTGGCTTTTTTACGGTTTTGGCACACCATTTATTTTGACTTCTCATTGCCTTTCACAATTCTCTGCATCGGTCAGATATCAGAGCAGAAACACATCAGGGCTTTGACTGGGAAAAGCACATGCTTTGTTTTATGGTCTTTGATATCTAATGTTGACAAAGATGCAAATTATTTTGGAGTAAATGAGGTTTCACTTGGCTTAATCTATTCTGTCATTTGGCCCTTTATCAGGACTTTATCCTACAGGCCCTTAGGGCTCTGATTATGATACTAAAATCTTTGAAAATGTTCAGAAGTTTGTGAACAATGTGATCATTCTGTGTATGTGCAGTGCATGATATAGTTCAGTTCTGCATGGTTGCAGAAGGGAAGATTTTGTAGTTGGTTTTTGGCTTTTGAAAAACTCAACAGAAACAATGGAAAACAGGAATTTTTTTTTAAAAAGGTGGAAGATTAGGGCTGTTGTAGGGAGAAATCCTTTGCTGTGCTAAGATGAACTTTGTTAAATCAGATTTTTTAAAAAATTATTTATCCATACTTAAAGAGCAAAGAAAAAGCTTAATTAAAACAAACTGAAATTTAACTGTGAAGAATAAAATTTAACTGTAAGATATATCATATCAATGTCATATCAAATAATATCAATGAGTTGCTTGGGTAATTATGAAGGCAAAATTATCCTCTTATCAGTTATTTAGCCCACAAACTTTCTCATGTTTTATCTTCAGTTTCAAGACATAAAAGATTTAGAAGTTGTTATGTATTATAGGTTGTAGGTAGATCACCAGCTGTCTTGCTGAAGTGCTGTACATCAGGCACCCCAATTTCTGAGCTGATACTGTGCAGAACCTTTCATTCACATGGAAAGAGAAATAATTGCCCAGTGACTGGAGTTCTGGACCTCTTGTGGGAATTATACAAATCTAGGAGACTATATATGTGGGTTAGATGCATATACAGAAGTGTAGTATTTGAACACTTCACATTGTCTTTCAGTCCTGAATACCTTGTTCTGAAAATAATGTCTGCCTTTTTTTTTTTTTCTTTTTTTTTTTTCTGATAGAGGGTATTACCTTTATGCCTTGCTTTGGTATAATCTTTAATGTGTTCATCCTTGTAGCACTTCTGTGAGATGCAGAAGTACTGTTTACCCATTTTAGAGGAGAAAACAGACTTGAGATCTATTCAGAAAGATTAATTTTGGTTAGAGAAGTTTAACTTTAAGCAGTCTTTGGAGGCCTGCCTTTTTGGAAAGAGAGACTGAGAGGTAAGGAAGAGGTGACCAAATGGTCATTTTACCAGAAAAGCCTAACTTAGACACTCATCTTGTGGACAGTCATCTTGTAGAAGGACCCCTCTTGCATTCTCCATTGACTATAGTTATTTTTGGATTCTGTGAAATGAGGATAAGAGTATTTTTACATTTCATAGTACTGTGATGGGAAAAAGGATTAAGACTGCATGGTGTGCAAATATTTTGTTTCAAAAGTCTTAGATGTTTCCTAAACTACAGGACCTCTAAAGCATTTGTGTGAAGTCACATGAGGAACTTCACTTATTAATGATGGTACAGGGTCTCGCTGTCCTGTCTGCCAGTCCACAGGAGTGAAAAATCTGAAGTGTCTAAGCTGAAATCTGGAGTGTCTAAGCTGAAGTTTGTTGAATGAGAGAATCTTGCTTTAGCCCTTCAATGTGCTGTTTTAAGTGCTGTTGCAAGTGGCTATAAAAGAAGCAGACTTAAGTATTGTGTAGCAGTTTAGAGATTTCATAGGTACTTTTTGAAAAGGTAGAAGTGAACTAGCATTTCATCGATTGTCACAATATCTCATAAAGTTCAATTCATTGGTGTTAATGCTGAAATGCCTAAAAGTGTACAGCTGGATCCCCACTGCACTGCCATGTTTATAGGTAGCCAAAATTAAGAAGCAGCAGTCATTCTTCCTTACAGCAGGCACCAGCAGCATTCTCAGGTTCTGTGGAGGGCTAAATGCTACGTAATTTTTTTTTCTCCCCTTCAGTAAACAAGAAAATGCTTCTAAAGTTTTAAACCAGGTTCCTGCAATGATCTTTAAGGTCCCTTCCAGGTCTAACCATTCTATGATTCTATGATTCTAACACTAGCACAGCCATCATATCTAGCTTCATGCCCTCCATTTGATTGCATTCAAAAGATAAAATTTCATTAACAGACACAGCAATTTTGATGCTCTTAGCTGACTACTGTTTCCTCATTTTGGTTAAAAGTACTGTAATAAACTGCTAGGACTAACATGTGAGAAAGCGAAGTAAGAGATCTCCTGTGTTGCCATTCTTCCTTCTCTAAGCCTTCATCATGAGGTAGGATGTTTAAAAAGAAATGATCAGGCCTCTTGAGCCAAAAGCTGACTAGACCTGTTGGTTCCTATACAACTGCTATTTCATGTTAGAAAATATATTCAGATTCCACCATACTGAAATATGTTTAGAATACCTGCTTTTGATGTGCAAGGCAGAGGTTGGTTTTCTACAGAGAACTAATTTTTTCAGTTCAAGAACATTCAGGGTATGTTGATTCTAGTAAATTAAATAGCACCAGGGAGCATGGGCATGTATCAGAGCTGCATTGTCTGTATTGTCACAGTTTTAAAAAGGTCTCCTGCTTGGTTTTGGCCTGAGCTCACTGCCACTTTTGCAAACGGGAGCTAGGCATGGTTCAGCAGTCAGCATTGGTCAGAGAACCTTCCCAATATCCAGTTTGAATGCAGCCTCTTTTGGTGAGGAAGAGAATAGTGTGGACATTCCATGCCAGAAATGGCCCTTGGTTTAAATATGTCAAAATACACATTAATACACAAGATATACATATATATTAATACAGCATTAATACACAAGAGCTATTTGAAATGACTCAAAAATTCATTTGAATGCAAATAAAAACTCCTTCTCTTTGAAATTGTTTGAAAAAAAGGTTTTTCCAGTATTAATGCGTAATGTTTTGGTATGGTTTTCTGTCATTAGTAAAATGACAAATTCAGCAAGGTATTCATTCAAGGTGAGGCTTGACGAGGCCCTGGGCAACCT
>BJBW01012431.1:0-57220 GCA_004320125.1 Scolopax mira | reverse complement strand
TGATCAAGGTAATTTTTTCACATGCTGACACACACAAAAAAAGCTGCATTCCCTTTATCTTCCTGCTTTGGTAGTCTGGATTATTAAACTCTTTACTATGATAGGAGCCAAGCCTTCTTATTTTCCCCCAGCTTGCACTTCCTCCTATAGTATGATTTCAGGTGTTCATTTTTGAGGTAGTCTTCCTGTTGACTTCTGAATTGGCAATCAAATAATCCCCTTCCTTACAAGTCTCATGACAGCAGGCTGGACCACCTTCCTCAGAGCACTTGGAAAAGTCGCATGCAAACTGCAAGGCACTCAGCCCTGGCTGCAAGCCCGTTGTGTTCCGACTCTTCTGAAAGGCACAGAGGCAGTCTGTCATCTCGTGCTTTTCTCCTCGGTGTCCTAATGATTCTTACACCTGCCTAGGCAGGAGCAGGAAACCTGAGTGGAAGAGAAATGGTAGGGTTAAAAAGAAACATATACAATCCTCCCTGACAGTGAATTAATATTCTTATCTGGGGGATGCTTTCCAAAGCCTTCACGGTGTATTGTTTGTTAATAACCTAAAGCAGGTTTGGTTCCAGCAATGTATTTTAGCAAACATAATGGTATGTATTTGCTTTGTTTGTATCCTTATTCAGGGTGATGAAGGAGAAATGCCTGCTGCATTCCTTTGGAGTGTTTGTGGAGGGAATGGCTGTGGTCAGGGTGAGGAGGGGAGCTCACTTGGAGCCCTGCTCACGCTTCTCCAACAGCCCATGGAGAGGCTGAGCCAGAGTTACAGCCTTGCAGAGGAGAGACGCTTGGGTTGGGAGCTCCTGCTTCCCCCTGAGCCTTACACTGCGTCACCAGCTCTGGCCCAGGCCCTATGGAGGTCTTATGGTCATGGGTTCACGTTAGTTGTACACAGTATTTTTCCCTTATTAAATGACCTGCCTTTGAGTTTCAGTGCATCTCCACTTGCAGCTTCTGTTAAACCATGATGAAGAAGGAAGAGGCACTGGCAAGTTGTGCTCTGGCTACTTGTGCCTTCTTTGCCATATGTTCATTCTCTTTTAACTCGCTTTACTCTGTTGAATCTCTCCTCATGTGGAAATATTCCCATGTCACAGCTGTTTCTGTTGCCAGCATTTGGACCTTTTCAGTTTCCTTCTAGGACCTTCATGCACAACCAAGTTATTAAATGTTATTAAGGGTTAACCAATAAATACCTTTGAAAAAGTTTTATCCATTGGCAGAATAAGGATGATAACATGCACTGCAAGAAGTTGCTGAAGATTAATGAAATATGTTTGTAAAGCACATTAAAAGCTTTGCATGGTATGTTACTTCTTGAAGTGCAGATTACTGAACACTGTTTAAAGAGATAACTAACAAACTGGATGCTCCCATATGCAGTATTAATCACATATGCAAATGTAGCAGGCTTCATTATAGGATTTGCTGACATTTACTGTGAACTCTGTGACACATTACTGTAACAGCATGCTTTTATTTGAAGTAAAAGTAAATAAATGAATCCAAGATTACTTTGGGGATATCTTTAGCAAATCTTTCCTTTCCTTTGAAATGGTCAGTTAGGCACCCTTCAGATTTTCTATCAGACCTGCCATCCTGTACCAGAAAATGTTAGAAGCCAATAGGTGCTTCTAGCTGAAAAGAAGTTTCTGGCAAAACTTTCTGTTCTGAAAGATGAAAGCAAACTGAAAAAGGTAGGATATATCATCAGCTGATTTTCTTCATGACAGGAAAATGCTACAAAAAACTACTCGCTGGGTTTATTTTCTGTATTCTGGATCAAAAGATTGCCTGTAGCAGCAGAGGGGATAAGATCTCGATCTGTGGCATCCTCCTTGGCTCTGGAGCTTTGTCAGGGAAGATGAAGGAAAAGGGACCACTGGGCACAGATGTGCAGCAGAGCATGGCTCGTCTGGCCATTCAGCTTTGGTGGAGGATGGTGTGGGAGCCTGTCCTCAGAGGACACACCAGGCAACGTATGTTTGGGTGTTTCACTCCCAGGCGATGATGTCTGTGTGCACATCTGAGGTGCAGTCTTTGTGCATGAGCCTGTTTCAAGAGTAGTTCTGCAGTTGCAGAGAAGAGCTTGCACAACCATCTGCAGCATGAAAGACATAAGCAGAAGGAAAACCTCAGCCAAGTCCTACAGGAACCAGGAAACCAGGAGATCAGTTAAAAAAGAATTGAATGGAAATGTGAAAAGACTGAAAGGGCATTTGAGGAGGTGTGAAGGGAAATGAAATGTGGCAAGAACTGGAAGTACCACTAGGTTCTGGGGACTGTGAGAGCAAGTAGCTAAAGGATGCTGAAAGAGAAAATGAAGTGACCTTGAGTTAAATTGAGAAGGTTAATCCAAAAGTACAGATGTGATGTTTTGGCTGGAAATGTAATATTCTGGCACGGTAGCTGGGACTAGTGTTGTGATGACAAATTTCTGCTGCAAAGAAAACCCTTCTAAGTAGAGAAGGTCATACCAAAAAAGTACCAACCTTTCTCTTTTCTACTAGAACCAATTGGCAGTATTTGCAGAACTAACTAGCCAGCCAAGTGCAGAAAGTAATAAATGGTATATTTTAAGTGTTTAAAAAGCTTGTAATAGTTGTAGCTTTACAGTTCTGCTAATTTATGAGAAAGGATGAGATGCAAGTTCAGTTGCAGTTGGTGACTGCTCTTCACTTCGAATGTTTCCTATTAAGCAATGCAGCAAAATTATACAGAAGCAGAAACAGTGTGTATAATTTAGATCTGTACAGTACCACATAATTCTTATGGCTTTTTGTTGTTGTTGTTTACATTGAAAAATGAAAGTGTGCTTTTGGCTTCTGGGATTATTTGTTTTCCCAACTATATCAAGTTTAATTGCTTCTTTGAACCATGAGACAGTGCAGTATTTCAGAGCTAACATTCTTGGCAAATCCTGTCACTCATTTCACTCACTGAGAATTGATATACCTAGGTTTATTGTATTAGAAATGAAGCAAGGTAGCAACTCCATTTTGAAAAACTTTGTACCTTTTAAAAGTGAAGGGTCATGTTTTCAGACAAAGGCACTATCTTTGAACGTGGGTTATTTTCAGAGTGCCTGACAGCCAGTAGTTGAAATAAGGCAGCATCAGAGTAAGAATCTGTAAGAAGGAACTCTCAGGTAGGAAGATCTGCTAGAGAAGAGTCTGGTCTGGAAGTCAGAATGCATTGCTGTGCAGAGATCATAGAAAAAAAACCAACATGTGAGGGAACAGAAAGGAAACCTGGGGACCTGCTGGGGTGGGCATGGGGAAGCCTGCATCATCCAGAGTGAAAAGCTCCATAGGTATGAGACAGGAGAATGAAGACTATGAGTCCTCAGAGGAGTCTTTGATTGTGAACCTTGCTAATGAGAGCCTGTAGCATTTACGGGAACACGTGCTGTGTGACGCAATGTAAAAGTTGCATAAATTGTAAAAGCAGTCTCTCAAAAAGTCAGAAAATATTATAATTAAATTCACTAGCAGAGCTTTAATTTAGTCCCCTGAGCAAATACTTCATAAGCAAACCCCTCCTTTTTTCCCCATAGAGTCCTGTTTCTTTTATTGCACAGCAAGATGTTGCCTCCTTAATTTTCTGGACTTTTTACAGAGAAAACAATGTGTCTTATCTCCATGACCAAAAGCATAGGGGCTCTTTTTGCCTTGAGACTTTTTTTCAGTTTCTGGGTTTTTTTTTATGACATCCTGATGCAGGCACATATTCTTAAAAATCTCAGCATCAAGCAATTAAAAGCCTAGTCTGATAAGGGAGAGCGTCAGATGAATTGAAGGATGAAGGGCACAAATGTAATATGGCTTTCCCCTAAGATACTGTTGATTGTCAGAGATTAGTGGTAAAGAAATACAATGCTGCAGCTAAATGTCTCTGATCTGTATCTAACTCAAATCATGGCATTACAAATTATTCCATTTGATATGTTTGACAGTCTAGAGATGAGTTTGTACTTAATTTCCAATTTCACTGCTAGATCATTAAGATTACACTAACATCTTTCAATGGTGAAAAGCTTAATTAAATTAAAATATTCCCACAAGTATAAGTTGCATGCAAATATGAAATTCAATTAATGAATTTTGTTTGTGTCTTTAGGAAGATGTTATGCACAGCATAATTAATCAGTCCCATGAAAGTCTTGAATTTTTTCTTTAAATATTTTGAGTAAAGCTCAGCCTTCTCCTTTGCAGTACATTGCGGCAAACTTAAGGGCTGAAACAGAAGTGTCTGTTACTGTAAGGGCATCCTTCGGCTCACTTGCACGGCTACAAGCGATAGGACGAGAGGAAATGATCTCCAGTTGCACCAGGGGAAGTATAGATTGGATATCAGGAAAAATTTCTTCACTGAAAGGGTTGTCAAGCATCAGAGCAAGCTGCCTGGGGAAGTGGTTGAGTAACCATCCCTGGAGGTACTTAAAAGACATCTAGATGTGGCACTTAAGCACATGGTTTAGTGGTGGATTTGACAGTGTCAGGTCAACAGTTGGATTCAGTGGTCTTAAAGGTCTTTTCCAACTTAGATGATGCTATGATTTTGTGCTATGATTATCAAAAATTGTGTGTGTCTTTTGAACTCGCATATAATTCGGAATGATTCAACTGATGTAATACATAAGCCAGTATGTGTCCTGTGCAGAAACTTATGAAGTAATTTGTCATGTTTTATGTATTAAAGCTGCAGATTTTAGACATTCAGATAAGATTTAGCTGGGTTTTAAACTGACCTTAAGAGGTCATAAAATGGGCACTAAACAATCAATTTACTTCCCTACTTCTGATGTGATTTAATCAGTGTTGGTTACAAAAGTGTTTTGGGACAAGAACCATCCATTGTCATGTACCAGAGGCAGTATTTGTTGTGAAGGCCAGTTGCTTGACACAGCTCTTATAATAATTTTCAGTAGCATTTTTAAATTTATGAAATTTCTTGGTCAAATGTTTCTCTTGGTCTCAACTCTCCTTTAAGAAAAAAAAATATACCCAGCCATAAATAAGCTTTCACAATTCTCTTGGTGCTGCAAAGTCAAAGACTAGGGAACAGCTGTGTCTTTGACAGTCAAAAAAACCCACTGCATTTGGTGTATATATATATATAAAGTTGAAGAAATTGTTACTACCTTATCAAAACATATTTGTTTTCCTAAAATATTCATACAGCTTAAATACAGTTAGAAAGATTCTAAGGGATTTTTTTAGAAGACCATGAAGAGACTAAGGTTAATTTCTTTTCTAACTAAACACCTCTGTTTCTTAGGCTAGTCTTAAACAATTCTAAATATATTACAAGATGTGACCTGTAATTCATAGAATTAATGTTTTTAAAAATAACAGCAAAGCCTAACCAAATCCTTTATTAATGCAACATGCTTGTCTGAAGGGATTTTTATATTTTTTTGAGGGACAGTCAGTCCTGTGACAGGAGGCAAGGTCTAAGAGCAGCATCCAAATGGGTGTCAGCAACACCAGGAAAGCATTTGTCTTCTTTTTATTGTTGTCATGAAACTAGGCAGGTACTTTGAAACCTCAATCTGTAACTGGAAATAAATTGTTCTTCTGAATATATATATGAGGAGATAGCTGCCCTTCCTCGTCTCCTCGCTGTTCCTAAATACACCAACCATGAGAAAAATGAAGCACATTCCTATCCTTTCATCAAATATTGCAGAATTTGTCTGGTTGTGGTGAGGTTCCCTGGACTAGTCGCCCACCCAGCTGCTCTCACAGGACTGATTCTCACCTATTTTTCCTCACTCCCAGGCAGCCTTTCCCCCTTTCCTAAACCCAGAGGTGCCACCAGCCTCGCTGAGGGGCTCAGATGCACCTGGTGAGGAGGCTGCTCTGGAACCGGTTGGAACCGGCTGTATCCGGCCCAGTCCAGCAGGGGGCAGGATGGGGCTCTCCTCACAGAGCCGGCCCTTAGCCCCTGCCAGCGCCTCACCCAAGGCAACAACAGGCATTTTAGTCTCCTACTTCCTCCAGGAAGGATTTCTGCTTTATGTCTTGGGAAGAATTCTGGCTCTTGGTAGGGTGAAGCGGGAAATCCAACTGCCCTGCACAGGGAGGAGCTGGGAGCACCCTCCCTCAGGGCCAGCCTGGGGACAGATGGATAGGAGGGGCCTGGGGAGCAAGGTGTCCCTGTCTGGAAGAAATTTACGAAAATACAGTAAAGAAAAGCCTAGAAAAAGGTACGTTTAAGTGGTTTCTGGAAAGCAATGGCTTTCCTTATTTTAAAGATAATATAAAGGCTTTTGAATGACAGTGATCATCAGAAACTTAAATGTGTAAACATCGCATAAAATAATGTGAAACTCATGATGCAATGCTGGAAAGAAAATTCAGTTTCAGTTATTCCAAGTGAATTCCCAAAAGTTCCTGATAGAAAGGATTGCTGCCATTTTCCTCAAAAGCAAGGGACTTTTCAGACCATGTCTTAGCGTTTAAATCAAAGGAGTTTTGCTTGAAAAAAACGTGTAGTGGGATATCCATTGTATTGTAATAATTTCTAAATAAGAAATCTAGGATTCCACATGAACAAAATCCCCAAACCACATTTCTGGCTTTGACTTGAGAAAGGATGGGAGGACTGAGAGCTGCTGAGGTGGTGGGATTCAGTGTGGAGGGAAAAGGCCAATACCAACTTTTAAACCAATAAACTAGGAAAATCAGTATGGGGTTCCACAACAAAGTTCCTCAGCTTTTCTCATTATCAAGTTTTAAATGAAAATACTTGCCCTTCTAACAATATAAACTAAAAGAAAATTGTGCCATTCAAGATTTTTGCTTTTAAAAAACATGGTACAGATAGTACAGTTACATACAGACAGTATAATTCAATTCAGATATTTTTTGTCTCTGAACATTAGTCTTAATTTGGGGACGTGCACACAGCCAGCATAGACCTGTAAAATCCAAGAGAGACACTGAATTAAATAATATATTTAACTGTTTCCTCCATGAAAGCCTGGCTTTCACCCAGATACATTAGACTTAAAGTTTTCTTCAGTTGTGTGATTAAAACATCTGTTGTTTTTAATGATGATTTGCTGCAAGTTCTGGTGCCTGTCAACCCTTCTAATGGGAAAGTAAATTACTCCAGGAATTAATTCAAACAAATGGTTCGTACAATCAAAGTGATTCCAGCTACTCATCTTGCTGTGATCTGTAATACATGCAGTATTGGTGACAAAATCTGATCCTAAGTGAAGAAAAAAAAAGTCTAGAAACTTGGATTTTAGACTTGCCCTTTGTTTAGTCATGTGTAAAATTTGTAAACAGACGAGGAAATTCACCCATGTCAATTCCATGTATTTTAATGAGTTGGTAACTAATCCTTAACTCACATTGCCTTGGCAGGCTTTAATATCTGTGTGTGCTCACAGGATTTGGTAGTCACTGCGATAAGTACCATAAATTAATACTTGTTGGAAGTTTGCTCCTTAGCTGGATTTAACGCAAGACTTCAGCCATGTGGTGCAAATCTTTTTGTTTAGGTTTGTGAGGTTTGTTTTTCTTTGGTGCTACAGCAAAACACTTTGGAACACTGCAGTACTGCTTGTAAGACCAGTCATTTACCTGCCTCTGGTGTGGCCTTTTAGCTGGGAATGGACGGGTTTATCATGAAATCCGAAGGAGAAATGGTCAATGTTGGACAGGCTCCGACACCCAATCTGGGAACTGTACAGTGCTGTGTACTTTTCTCTGCTGCTCTGGTTTCCATACCCAGGGAGTCTGGTAATGGTTTCATGGTTTGATCCAGTGACACTCCTTAGGATGTTTCAGAAGCAGAAGAAATTATTCTCTTTAAATTACTGTGCTTTTTGTTTGTTTGGGTTCAAAATATCATCCAATACCCAAAGAAACAAGCAGTTTTAGGCAACCTAATACAAGTATTTGTAAGGCAGAGAACACACAGATGCCTCTTTTTGGATCCAAGTTTTCTAACAGCCTAATTTGTAAATGAGCTTTCTGTGTATTCACACACCCCTAGTAATTTGGCTCACAAGCATAAGGAAATGCAGTCATCAAGCTGTGAATAGTTTCCCACACTTTCATGGTTCATTTCCAGGGAAAGAATCATGTCTGAGTGACTTAAGGGGAAAGAGCTGCCGAGACATATAAGCACATCTCTAATAAACACTGCTTCATAGAAGCAGGCCGCTGTCTTGGTGAAGTTGTGCACTAGTGATTTCTCAAAAAAGCCACTCTAAATGCGATATTCAAAGGTCCACAGATGGGAGTGGAGCCACCTGTGTGGAGTGAAGGTTACACATGAGCAGAGGAATAGTAAGTGTGTGTGCGTAATGTGATTAAAAATAACAAATGCTAATCTGATTTTCCATCTCGGGGATTTGCAAATGCCATATAAAAATGTCCATATCTGAAAGTGTGTGATACACACTTTTGGATAGGTAGATTTGGCTGCTGTGTAATGATTGCAGAGCTTTGGGTAGTTGTGGATCTGTTTATATGATGTTACATTGATGTGTTATTATCTGCTGTCATAATCCATTAATGCTATGATGTCTGTGATGCACTCTCTGTACGGCTCAGATTGCTTTGTTTCAGGCCCAAACTGCAATAGAGAGGAAAGCATTACACTGGATTTGAAAGGAGTTGATCAATTCATCTGTGGAATTGGTGTTGAGTTTTTTATATTGAAATATTTATGCGTCAGAATGGTCAAACTCATCCATAAATTTGATACCTTTAAATAACTAGTTTTGGCAAAAACTGAAGTGACATATATGCAACACATTTCATTTGAGCTTATTTTAGAAGTTGAAGTCGTTCACAGAGTAGTAAGAGTTGAGTCTAAGCAAGTGCTAAGGAAATGAAGAGCTGGATTTGTGGAGCCTGAGGAGGAAACTCCTCTCCTGAGAGGCTGGAGTGCTGCTTTGTTGTAGGGGTGAAATTTCTTCTTTATGAAGTGAGATTTGAGTTTGTGTTCCCCATTCCTGGGAGAACATACGTCTGGTCTAGATGTCTTTGCACATTTTATTTGGAGTTCATCGTGGAATAGAGGTGGCTTTAATATTCAGAAAGCCAGAGAGCAACCCCAGGGCCTGTTAACAAGAACACTCCCAACTATAACTTGCGTTTAAAAACCCCGGGGCAGAGGAAAGCAGTATGAACTTAGTTGTGTGTGTTCCTGATGAATGCCAGGCATGATTCCCCAAGTTTGAAGCTGAATTCCAGGAAAGGCTTCATGGCAGTGAAAATCTGTCAGAGGGAAGTGCCAGATGCCCTGCGTTACAGAATGAATCCTCTTCTTTCCCCCCCCACCTCCTGCTGCCTACGCAGAATGAGGCCAGTCAAAAGCCCCTTGGAGGAGCCTGTCTCCCCACGCAATGGAAAGGTTGGCCCACGCTTAGGCTGGGAATTCCTCTCTGCACCAGTTCACTAGAAACTTAAGTAATACTTAAGTGCTTAATTGTGCTCCTTGTGATCTCTAAGCTGATATTTAAAAATGCTTTGCATTGGGATTTTGATGCCATTTGAGCTATTTTGCATGAAACCCTGTGATTACAGAATGATAATGTTTTGACACAGTGATAAAAGCCCAGAAATTCACCATTAGCAGTGTTGTTTCTCTCTGTCTTGCCTTTACTGCATGACAGCTTTAGTGTAGGCAGTAATTGAATAGAAATGACAATAGCAATTAACTTATAACCTTCTGATTCGGTACACATTTTAGTATTCATTCAAGGAAAAATGTCCATTAAGAAAGTAAATATTTGTATGTGAGGGATGTGTGATAAAAATTCATACAGCTTGGAATATCTGCTGTGAACATCAACATCAATATAAGTATGACTAGGATTTTCAATTTTTCTTGAAAGTTTTGCCTTTAAAAAAAAATAATCATTAATCCTTTGCCTTTTCTTTCCTAGTTTCATGCCTTCCCTGTTACAGTAATTAGTCAGAAACCTGAAGTTTAGATAATGTTCTTTACACAATTACTGTCAATTGGTTAAATAGGCTGTTTTGGCATTGATTTTTTTTTCCCCAAGAAGTCATTAAGTTTCTTGTCCATGGTTCATTACTGTTTGTGAGTAGCTAGGTGTGAGGAAAGAAATTGAAAATGGTGATTTATGTTTCATGAATGACAGCTTCCTATTTCTGGTTGTTCTCTATATGTGGTTTAAAGCCTGATTTATTAATTAATAAGTAGAATTTCTCTGCATCTTTTATCACTGATGATATCACACAGAATATCACACTGAATATTTAAAAGTAGTTTCAGGTTAATCTATAGCACATGTGCTGCATCACAAGTCAAAGCATCACCTCATGAGATCTATGCTTCCTGATTAACTATATGAGATGCTCACTTTCCAATTTGAAGTGAACATACTGTTGGTGAAAGTGATAGGTTTAACCCTGATGTGAATTGATCAAGTGTCAGGATAGACTATGAAATGTCTCCTAAAACAGCTGCTGAAGAAACTCAAACAAAACTATTTTTTAAAATAGTTAATAGTCCATGTTAATAGCTAGGCATGAAATGGAATAATCTTCTTTTCTTGAAGTGCTGAACCTTTCGTAGATTTTACAGGCTTCAGTACCTCTGAAAGTTGATTTATTTCAGTAAAAAAAAAATTCCCTCAAAACAAAAAAACCCAAACACCCCAACCTTCAATATCAGACATCACCAGCTCCTTCTAGTCTATTGTTGGATTCTGAAGACCTGCTTAATATGAAAACTGCTCATGTGGGCATTGGTTTCACATGTCTGTCAGTGTCAGCACTTTATACCATTTGTGCATAAATGGTGAATTTTAGGAGGAATCTGCGTGATAACAGGGAGACAGGGCTCTGCCTGATGGCATAACACAGTGACTGGAAGTACCTGTGGGCAAGGACACTAGCTGGGTGAAGTGGGCCAGTAGGGTTATCTTCCCCAGCTCTTTACCCCCAAACCCAGGCTCTGATCACCTCTGGCTTCACCTGGTTGAGTTGAAAGCTTGTTTGCTAATTAGTGACTCAGCCCACCTGTTTGTAGTTTATTTGCAGCTGTTTCCATTAAACCTCTAATATATATTCCAGGTTGCAGTGTGCCTCAACGTGCATGTGTTCTGGGGGTGTAGTCTCTGCTAAATGCTACAGTTATGTTTACTAATATAAAGTTAGTCTTAATATTGAGATTCATTTGTTATACAATATTTTCTCTTGAAAAAGAGCAAGTTTATGTGAAGCATGGGCCCTTGTTAGGAGTGGCTTTTGCTGCTAGGGGAGCACCTGAGCTGAGTGCCAATGCAAGGAAGGTTGGACACCGGGCAAGAAAAGGCTTAAAAGGGGTAAGCACAATGTCTGTCCCCCGCGGCACCCTTAAATGGCTTGGAGGAACACACAGATGCAGTAAAGCTATTCCAGGTATGTTTGTATTATTATTTATTCTCAAGTGAGACCACTTATTTAATAGTTTATTTCTTCAGATGTCCTCAAGATAAGGATTTTCATGTGTGAGTTTCAAACCTGTTTTTTTTTCTTTAAGTATATTGAGTGTTTCTGAATACTTTTCTCTATATTGCTTTTTCTTTACTAGGTTATTTATTTGTAAAAGACTTGCCAAATGTTTTAGTCTAGCAAAAATTTTGTGGTGTGTGCCAGGGAGCTTGTGTAGCTGCACATGTGGATTAGGCTTGGGGAGAGCAGGAGTTCTCTGAAGCTGAATTAAATGTATTCCTTAGTTTTGATTCCCTTCTAGACTTCAGTCTGGCACGAAATCCTGGTGGACTGTGGACATCACTTCAGAATAAAGATTGATTGCTTAAAGCTGTGGAGTTGTTTTAGACTTGCATGTTTTAATACAGAGTTCTTGATTCAAACTATTCTCAGTTCTCAAGGGCTTTGAACTAAGAGGGCTTTGAACAAACAGCTTGTAAATGTATTGATAATAAAAATTCTGTGTCTCTATTGTTTTATTTTAGTGGAAGCAGATGTGGTGTGTCAAGGAGTCAGGTGTAATTTATGAGCTGGTGGACTGGGAGTTTACAGGGAAGAGGAGTGTGGCATGGCTGCATGGGCAGCTTGGTAGAGGCTTTGGAAGCAACAAATTCTAGGAGAGGATGGAATTTCCTGCTGTGTTTCAGCCTTATGGGGTTTTCTTTAATATATGGAAATGCAGATTGAAAGGGGGCGATCAGGTTCAAGAAGTTAGGCATGGTTTAAGGCTTCTTGTTACTCTGAATACAACTGAATTTTGTCAGCGTGAGACTACTGTGTTTATTAAATTGAATTCTGTGGGGCCAGTTTGGAGGAAGAAGCCTTGTTCAGTTACCTTATTCATCAGCAACATTTGGCCACTGGTAAAGTGACATGTGGCAGCTCTTTCACAGTTGGTTTAGGACACAAAATAAGAAAGCTGTATCTTGCAGAGAAGTGTTATGGGAATGTGAACAGCCAGAAAGGAATTTTACACTTGGAATGCTACCGAGATGCCAGCTGACTGTGGAAAAAATTACCCTCTTTGAGAGTAAGTAGTCATCTAAAGATACCCAACTTTTCCTGCTAGGCTAGAAGAGGAGTTCTTATTTTTCTGCGGAGTTAATGGAGATACAAGGGATCAGAGATGAACCACAGCTCGTGCAACACAGGGCACAGGAGTGTGAGGACAGTGGGTAAGAAGGGAAGAAAAAGGACTGCCCTTCCTGACAGTGTTAGTATATCTTGTGAATCCCACTCAAATACTGTCTGGAATCGAATGGCTTAAAAGCAGGATTTAATCAAATCCACAGCGTGAGGTGTAGGAGTGTCTGCACTTGTAAGGCAAAGCCTTTCTGGTTTTGTATAGCACTGGCATAGAGAGAAGTGGATGTACTACCTACCTCTGAGTCTACATCAGCAACTCATTTGTCAAAGAGCAAGGCAAAAAGTGAGTAATGAAGGTTTATGGAGTATATTTTCTTCTCAACGTGCTATTAGCATTAAAAGAAATGCACTCAGAGTGAAGAGAATATGCCCCCTTGTGTGCTTAATGATCAAGCTCCCAGGTCACTGCTAAATCTCGTGCACTTCATATGTTCCTTGGTGCAATGATTCTTCACTGTAGTTTGAAATGGGGTAAATTATATTGCTGACCTTAGTTAATTGCTGTCAGTAAAGCAGTTTTTAGCCAAGAGCAGACTGCATCAAAATGACCTGAGATTAGTCTTTCCCTTTATAAAAAAACAGAGCTACAGAGAGTATTCCTTGTGTTACTTTTAAAATACATTTGCTCAGGATGCAGTATTTAGACAGATAACATTTTGTCAGAAGATCACAGAAGCTAGCTGTGGTGACACGTGTTTTCTCCCAAAGGCATAACACTTGGTCACTGATGTGGAGTTTTAGCAGAAGCAGAATACAAATAGGGCAGTGAAGATGATTCAAGGAAGAGGATTCAAGGAGCATCTCCCTCATGAAGAGAGGCTGAGAGAGCTGTGACTCTTTAGCCTGGAGAAGAGAAGGCTGAGGGGAGACCTTATCAATCTAAAGGGTGGGTTGAAGGAGGAGGGAGCCAGACTCTTTTCAAACTGGAACATGGGAAGTTCCACTCAAATATGAAGAAAAACTGCTTCCCAGTGAGGGTGAGGGAGCCCTGGAACAGGCTGCCCAGGGAGGTCCTGGAGTCCCCTTCTCTGGAGATTTTCAAGACCCACCTGGATGCTCCTGAGTGATATGCTCTAGCTCTGGGCATCCTGCTTCAGCAGGGGAGTTGGACTAGATGATCTCTGTGGTCCCTTCCAACTCTAAAAATGCAGTGAAATTCAGTGAAATATGTTAAAAAGTGTGCTGTTTTCAGTAGAAGTAACATAATGCTGTAGAGCAGGTGTGCTTTGAATAAATTGGATGACTTGGAACATCACTTGAAACTTTATTGTGAGATTTCACATCCAGTCTAAAAACTTGATTATTCTATAAACTTCTGGGCATTTGAGCTTTTAATAGGACAAAAACCCCAAAACTCTGAACATCCAGAAAGTTGCTAATTAGAGTCTTTTTTTAGCTACCTTGCTTCTGCTGAATGAAATGTTAATAAATTATTTCCTGGGAATCTGTTAGATATAAAATTGCCTAATTAGTTGCATTATATGCTACAGAGATCATGTTTTCAACCTGGAAATGGATCTTCACTGTGGTTTTTCTCCTGCTGAAAATACTATGAACAGTGCTTACAGTAGCTGATGGGGTAATTGGGGAGCTTCTGCTCCAGGAGGGAACCTGGAGAGTGCTCTTTATTTTTTGGGGGACTGAGCTGGTGATATCTCCTAGAAAAACTGGAGGTGGCCAGGCCTCATTTTCCCTGTGCCACTGCTGGCATGTCACCCACAAATGGAGAAATGGGTGTCCTCAATGGAGGGAAAAGCACATTGGAAAGAATAGATGGTTATAGAGAGCCTGACGAGAGGAGCTGCTGAATGGGCCTGATGCTGGCTTGGACAAAGCTGTGATGAGTCAGGAGCATGTCCTGGTGGAATTGTTGGGGAAAGGGTAAATTTGGGTTGTAGGGACTGTGTTGGTTGGTTCTAATAGCAGTGAGCGTCGTTAGTGCTGGGTTGCAGTACAGCTGGGGCCAGTAGTTAGGGCAGCTTTTAGTTCAGGCTGTGCACTTATTCCAAAGCAGAGCCCTTGGAGGGCAAACCCAGTCCATGCTTTCAAAGCATTCAAATCTGAGTTGTTCTTTCTTCTTACAGGCAGTGTGGAATGAGGTGTTATCATTTTGATTTTGCTCTCAAGTAGGTCTCCATTCAGAAGATTAAAAGAAGAATTCCTGGGGAGATGTTAGTGTACAGAGAGAGGCTTCAGGCTGTACAACTGAATGCAGGGAGGTGTAAAGAGTGATAAGGGAAACCAGCTGCCCTGATAAAATACAGTCCAGAGGATTCATTGTTGCCTGTTAAAATGTGCTCTCTGAAGTGGGAAGAGAGGATTATACTTTTTGGAGAGACAGAGGAGAGGTGAGGACTGAAAATCAGCAAATGGGCATTGTATTTGTTCTTTGTAACTTCTTTTTCTGAAAAAGTGGCTGTTTCTTGGTTAGGAAGATTTCCTTGTGTCTTGTTGGAGGAAAGGGGGAATAAATAATCTTAAAAGAGAAAGGAACTTAATAAACATGGACAAATGTGTGTCTGTGTTTGCAGAATGTGTGAAGCAGGTGGTATGCAGATAACTGTAATGGTAGGTGTGATGATGTAGGGAGTTACTGTATGGATGCAGATAGAAAAGATTTGTGATTGTAGTTTTTATGTGATGTGCTAAGGAGGACTTTTTTTTTTTTTTAAGTGAGAGCTTTAGCTAAATAAGAACACTCTAAAATTGAGGTGGCTCCCAGGGTACAGAAGTTTGTTAGTTCTGGTAGACAGAGCATTCATTCTTACTGGCCCAGGGCATGAGATGACGAGTTCATTTGCCTTTATAGAGGACTTCATTGCCTTAAATAAAATGGTGGTGTTTTAGGAGCTGAGAGAGGTTTTAACTTGCATCACAGAAATAACTTGTGTCCTAGCTTGGTTTCTTGAGATCTTGCCCAGAAACATGACATAATGGACCTGTGTGTTTTCCCTTTTGCTGCCCAAGGACCAGCTTAAGTCTTTGTGCCTGTGGAGGGTGTAGGACAGGCCTGTCCCAAATGCTGTTCGGATGGGAACACCCCAGCACGGGGCTGGAGGTACCAGCCCAACAGCCCATGGAGCAGGACTGGGGGACTGCCAGGACAGCATTGCTTCTGGAGGAAACACTCACCTGAAAGAAATGTGTTTTCTCTTCTTCACTGCTTATTTACAAGTCTAAACTGTTGTTAACTCTTAAAACACTGTAAAGAAAGCAGTATTTTAGTAGTGTCTGTTGTTATCCGGGAACATGAGAAATGCAATTCTCAACAAAAATGTCTGTTTATCTCTTTGTAATTTAAGACTCTTGTAGCATCTGGCTACTTTTGTGGAATTTAACAACAAAAGTGCTCAGGATTTATTCCCCTACCCCACTTTTTTTTTTTTCTAAAATTTATATGTTTTGGTTTTACTGCTTGCTTCATTATGATTTTGTTCTAGAGTCGCGCTTTCCATGTTTTAATAGAGAAACTATCGATTTTATTCACTTGGCAAAGTACTTCAGTTATTAGAGCCCCTGGCCAGTTTAAACAAAATGCACAGATAGGATATTTGCTACTTCTTGTCTTCAAAGTGGTTTACAATCATTAGCTGATTATTCATGGTTTATCCTGTGAATGTCCAGATGGATCTCAGAATTGTTTGTATTGAATTATATTTACAAGATCATGCAAATTAGAAGGAACTACATGATTTCACTCATAAAGAAATGGATGATTTCTTAATTAACTGTTTAATTAAAACAGAATCTTGACGTTGCAGAGAACAGTTGATTGAAAAAACTCTCCTTAATGCATCATCTTTGCAAAAAACCTGGGTTGTACCAGGGTGGGGAAGCAGAGCTGCAGAATCTGCTCTATAAATCAGCAGACTCCTCCAAGCAGCAATACTGCAGGTCTGTTTCTTTATTCTGTTCACAAAGAATAAAGCAGGGATATAATAGCAAGGGAGCAAAGCAATTTAAACAGAGCTATAAACTTACTTGCACAGTTAGCCCTTGCAAAAGTAAACAACATATTGTTTAGAAAAAAGAATAGATCTTTTTTCTTAATTCCCCAGAATCAATTGTGTTTGTAAAATTAGTTGGGTGTTCTGTAAGAGTGAGGAATCTGAGTAGAATAAGAGAAAGTCCTTTCTCTGTTTCTGTCTCTGCTTAAAATCTTTCATTGTCCGTTTTCTCTAGAATATCCAAGCCTTGTCTCTGCTACGTTTCTAACAGGTGGTGTTGTAATATGCTTTGTGATCTGTGTCATACAGTGAGTCATTTAGCTTTTTTTCTTTAACCACAGCTGAGATGGTATTACAGCTGATAGATGCATTTCTGGAAAGAAAAGAGAGTCTCAGTTAACAGTGGTCAAACTGAGCTGATTAATTTAAGTAGCAGTGAAGATGGGGTGAACTTGGATTTTTTTTTATTTTTTTTTTACTGGGTTTCCCAGCTTAAATGGATGCTGCTCAGATCAGGGAAATCCTTCTGACTTTCTGCTTTCCTCCCTGCACAATGCACTGAAACAGTTAAAAGCAAATTGTACATATTTTGTTCAGCCCAACAGTCTGGAGGTTCAGAAGACAACAAGTGCTTCTCAGCATGAATGAACTGTGAAATGTATTTGAGGATGAAGCTTTTGATGAGAATTTACATCAAAAAAAACAACCCCAAACTTCCATTTAAAATATATCACACTGTTTATTCCTGCAGAGAAGTAAGCCTTATCTTTTGAATTTTGAACTGCTCTACTGAACAACGTTTTCTAAAGATGTTTTAGTACCAGTTGACATTTGAACCCTCCTTCACAATTTGGGGGGGGGAAGCAGAATCTTGGAATCTTCTATTCTTGTGTTTTCCTTGCTGCAGGTATAATATCCCTTGAATGTTTTTAGGCCAAATGCCCTTTCAGAATTATACCAGTTCTTTGCTCATAGATGGTTGATTTGAGTAAAATAAGGAAAGTTTCCTGCAAATGGCATTACAAGTATTGCAGCAGAATTATCTCCAAGCAAACTCTTGTTTGCTCACAGTGTGATAAATTTTCCTGACCCTCCAGAGATGAATATAATATTAGAATCACTTTTCTATCCAAGATTCATACACCATGAACAACATAGGTAGACAGCTAAGTACTGCCTATGTGTATTTACATAGGCTTGTGGAAAGTATTTTTTCCAGTAAGTGTGTAAAATAATTTATATCAGGAAATTAAGTGAGATTCTGATATGGTATAAGCAAGTACAGCCGGTGAGTTTCCTTGAAACACTTGTTTCCTGTTCTTAGATGTCAGTTTTAGCGTTTAAAGAGACTGATAAAGTTCAGCTGACATCAGGGGCACAAGGCAGTTTTAATAACATCCACGAGCAGTAGTGCCTTTTAACTATAATAGAAAATGAAGCTATTCAGCTTTCACAAACATACAGGAGAACTTTGCTGAATGTACTGTGGTCCATATGAGTTTTCAGGAATCATTTAGGAAACCATTTTGTGGATTACATTATGCATCTGTCTGCACGTGTGCAAGGGAAGAATCATACTGGAGCTTTCCTCATTAAATTCTTGCTGAAGGGGTGGATGCCAGCATCACCTCACACCTCTTGGTACTGAAAACCTATTTTTCTTCTTGGAATAAAGATCCATCAAGCAGGTAACAGATTTATTCCAGCTCTAGAGTAGGCAGAAAAATACCATTAGGAGGAAGCAGTATTCTATGGAAGGAAAAAGCTTTTGCAGAGCACATCACTGTGCTCTCATTTTTCAAGTCTTACTGTGCTCGTCAGTCACCATTCTACCAATCTACTTAAGAGGAGCATCTTAAAGCCAATTAGTTTTCTTTGAAAATTATCATTCTCTAATGGATACGAAGCGTTTGTGACAACCAACTGGAGATAGCAGTGTTTATCCATGCTGGTGTTACAAGGAGGAACAAAGGCTGTAAGGGAAAGGATTACCTTCATTACATCTGGTATATGCGGTAAAAAATTGTGATAAACTTTTTGGACATGGAATCACATCTGTCCCTCACCCCATCCTTGGGATGGGCACGGGGGCTCCCCAGGCTCTGGAGTCTGTGACACTCTGCTTAGGAGATGGCCATGCTGGTTTACAGCTGCTGACTCTTGCAGCTCCTGCTCTTGTTGTTCAAAGCTTCTGCAGGTCTGGTGCACCTGGAGATGCTTGGGAGATGTGAATAACACATTGACCTACACTTACCTGTGCTCACCTGAAGCAAGCACCCAGCAGAACCGTGCAGCTCTCCCCGAGCAGCCCCAGTGTTCAGGCATTGGCATGCTGTCGCCCCACATTGCAGTCATAATACTGTTTGTAGCCCCACTTACTGCACGGGGCCAGCCTGCCAAAGCAGTGACCAATGCTGGGAGTGCTGTGCTGTAAATAGGAACTCGTGTGTTAGATATGCAGGAACTGTTTGCAAGGTGGTGATTTCTTAGGGTCGAGAGAGTTGGAAAGGATTAGTATGCTCTCAAAATACTGCTGAACAAGTAGATGTTGTTGAAAAGAGATTTATGGATTTCTTGGTGGGGGAAGGGAAAACAGATGGGGTTTTTTTACATGAGTTTGTTTTCATATCTGGAAGGAACAGGTAGTCTGCTTGAGCAGGCTCTGCTTTTAATTTCTGCAGCCCTGGCACAAGGGGCGGGTGGGAATAGAGGAGAGGGAGCAGCTTGGGAAGGCAGGCTTGCTGCCCCTCACACCCAGAGGGGAGCCAGGGGGTACAGACAGGGGGAGTCCCAGTCTGCTGTGGTGTTACCTCACTGCCAGCTGCTTCCTTGAACCCCACTGGTGATGGGGGTTGTCTGCCTCTGCGGGGAACTGCTGGCTTGACTGATTCCTAACTTTACATTTTTACTTTCTCAACGTGGAGCTTTTCTAGTACAGCTCATGGTTGAGCTGGTAAATACTCTTCGTGCATCAATTCTTGTTACATATTGTACAGGATGAGAGCAGCAAGTCATAACTGGTCTTCCCATGGTGGAAAGGCTTCACTCTGGAATACCAATTTAGTTAATCACTGTCCATACCAAATGCCATTTCTAAGAGCTGTGATGAATGTTCGTGCCCAGAGCCTGGCTCATCCACTGCCAAGTGGTAGTTAATGGTCATCACAGTGGGTGGTCCATGGGAATTGCTGCTTTACTGTGGGTACAGCAGTTGACAAAAAACCCTTTGTGGTGTAGCCATGTAAATCAGAAAGGCTGTGAAAGAAAACACACTGAGTGTTCAGTAAATGAAGAGAGGAGGGAACGTGACCAAATCCCTTATGTGTTCTGTGCAGCGGGGGAAAGCGATCTGATTGCTGTCTTAAAATCTGTCCTAGATTTGCTTTCCTGATTTAGTGAATATGGATTTCATTATTTTTAATGAAAGGGCTGCATCTGAATCCAAACCAAAGCCTCTTCCCCATATAATGTGACAGACTGCTCAGAGACAAGAGACACACAAGTCTCCTGACGGGCACTGCAGCGCGGGGCTGGCGCAGGTAGTGGCTGGGGATGGAGACACAGCACAGACAGGCTGTTGTTCCTACGCTGAGGAGAAATGAAAGACCTTGAATCTCTAGAGCTTTCATTTCTGTTTTCCTTAGTAGTTCACATGCCTTCTCTTTTCCCTCAAGAGATGCAAGTTGTTTCATTCAATGTATGTTTTGTACGAACTTGATCAAAAGGCAAACAGAAGCTTACTCTCTGTTTGTAGCAACACTGAAATCCCAATTCAGCTGTCTCCAGAAGTACCAAACAACCTAATAATGTAAAGTCTCGTTTCAGTGCCATCAAATGATTCAGTATTCAAATGAACCATAGACCTTGGGAAAATCATGTGTGAAATAAAGCATGGCTTCTAGTCAACTGAGCCTGCTCATTTCTAGTGTATTCTGATTCAACAAATCTTTAATATGCAATAAGCCTGCTTGATAATACATAGAATCATAATACATATTTATTTTTATTCTGTGGCAAGGGATAGCTCAGCAACCTGGCACTGGGTTGTATGATTTTCGTCTCCAAATCCTGTCATTCAAGGATGTGTTAAGCTGTTTCCATCCTAGAGTTTTTGGATACCAGTTCAGTTCCAAAAAGACAGGAAGTAGAGACTAACTCCTAATGCTACAGTGGGGGATGACTGCAAGTTTCTTTGGGTTCTGGGGAAGTGCACAGTAGTCTGCATTGTGTATTTATTAGCTGCTTAAGGAAAAAATGTGTTACTAAGAAAAAAAGGATAAACTAGTTTTTCCCACCAAAAAGATAAGCTTAATGTTGACTTTGTAGCAGTCCTATGTGAGTGAAAGTGTTTGCCTTGGTAAGAAAGTGAGTGTTTACTAATAGAATTATCTGAAGGAGTCCAAAATAGAGCCTCCCTGCTAGAAGGGCTGACCACAGCTTTCAGTGATCTCTGAAGGTTTGTGTAATTGCTTCTCGTGGCTGGGTCTTAGTTATGAAATGTTTTCTTTTTAATTAAACCCTCATCCCTTTAGTAATACCGCTTTCATTTGGTTTGTACTTAGGGAAAGAACTAATGCTTTGCATTGCTTAGCAGTTGCAGGATACCAACTGCCTCATAAAGAACTGTACAACCAGACTGTCAAAGCTTGTTGGTATGAGTTCGTGTCGCTGTGCCTTTCCTCCAGTCTTGTTCCTGCACTCGGGTTCTATCCGTGCAGTAATTTTCATGGTTATAAGGTTTTATTAACACTGCTGTAATAAAACAGATAAATAAAAAGTTGAATCCAAAATGTCTCCCTGTAAAATAGGAATTGGGAGGAATACAATGCATTTGGAGGGGAGAAAAAAAAAAAAGAGCCTGGAAAAGTCCTTTTTTCAAGTGTGGGCATGACTGCCTTGCAAAGTATGGCAAGCACAAGGAATGAAAGCACAATGTTTCTTCCTCCTGTGCTGCATCTGCAGTTTGTGTGATTTAATGCACTGCCACCTTTGCCAAGCCTAACAAGAAAGGAGACAGCTTGTAGTAGTTAATGCGATGGAGATTTTTTCAGTTTTGAACATTTTAAGTAACATTTCCATTTCACAATATTTCTGTGAAGGAGGGAATAAATTTTACTATCTTTAAGGTGTAGAGAATAGAATGGAAAAAAAAAGGCCAAAAAGCCTCTACCTAAGTGTTTGCCTTTATAATAGACTTGGGTATCTAAATGTAAAGGAGGATGAAAAATCTTGGTGCTCTGTCAAAAGAAGTACTGATTTTGTTGGATCATTTGTTTTTAATTTCCACTGTCCTTTCCAATATTGTGGTGCCTTCCAAGCACCAAAACGCTTCCCTGGGCTTTGGTTCTAGATAGTGAAAAGCTGGTGGAGGGTTTTTTAGAGCTAGCTGAAACAGCAGAGTTCCAGTTTTCTGAAAACACTGTTTTCATGATAGAATTATATAAACTCTGTAGCCTTTCTGCTGTTTTTTGAAGTTTGATTCAGCTAGTGAATTACTACAACAATACTTAATTTGATCTTAGGACAAGGTCTTTTATTTGATATTATTACAAGTCTTTAAAGCCAAAAGTACCTAGATAGATTCAGAATAAAACAGAAAAATCAGTTATCTGCTTTAAAATTGGGAATTTCAAGAGCATATCTTCAAATGAGACATGGAAAATTGATAAATATATATATACATCAAGCTATTTGACTCCAGCTTGTTTTGAATGACTTATGTACTGGTCCCATACCACTGCATCAAACTGTTATGAAGTAGAATGCAAAAGCACCCGATTTCAGAAAACCTCCAAGACCTTTCTAAAGTATTTGTGAGCCTAAAAGAGTGGGATTGTGCAAAATAACTCACTATGTGTTGAAGTCAGTAGAAGGTTGCTGGTTGACTCTAGCAGTTTTTAGGTCAAACACCAGAACAGGTTTGTACTGAGGGGTTGTGGAGCCTCCACCCTTGCCAACAGCCCAAACCTGACTGAAGACTAACCTGAGCAAGCTACTGTAGTTAACCCTTCTCAAAGCAGTGCCTTCAGCCTTTCTGATTCTGTATAAGGAAAAAAAAAGAGGTAATTTCTCAGTGTTACACTAGAACAATGGAGAGATGAAATTGCAAAGTCAAGTGGTTAACATAGGAGAGAAGAGATAATGGATCTCTTAAAGGAAATTCTGTATTTATTGTGAAATAAATTAGGCTATTCTGATGAAATGGGAAGTACACAGGTGGTTTCAAGATTATTCCAGCAGGGGGTTAAGAAAGTTTACAAAGTTCTATTATACTGTGTGCTGCATATAATGGGGAATGAGATTTGCCCTCTCTGCATGAAATTTTTATTTCCATTGGACATGTAGTATAGACAGGCATCCTGGTTTTGATTGTCCTTTTAGGTGATAGATTAAAAGTTGGCTTTGTCATTAGCAGATAACTATTGGATTTAGCATCTGTGAAATAAGGCAGTCTTACTCCAGTTGTCACTGGCCAGGGGAGCTCTTGTCTGTCTGCTTCCACAGCTGGATCTAATGTGTGTTCTTGCTGATAAGAGATCAAGCATGGAAATATCTTGGCCCAAACTTTGCTAGGTATTTTAGCAAAGGTCTTTGAAAAGACTTACCAGAGCCACCTCCAACAGGAAGATTTTATGTTTAGTGCTGTAGTTTGTAAAGTCAGACTTAAGCTGAAGTGTATGTGTGGTTTATGGTCCCCTTAGAGCTCTTGGATGAGATCTGAAAAGCTGAAAAAATATTTCTAAATAACATTCCTGCCTTGCTTGAAAGAGGAATTGTACGTGACACCTCCTCTCCATAAAGAACAAATTGCTTGTGATCCAGTGGCAGGTTGATCCCAGTCTCTGAAAGGACAGGCAATGACCCTTGTGATAGTGATTTGTCAGATTATTATTTTTTTTTAGGACAATGTAAGAATTGTGTCCTTCAGTGTTCACTTGGAACCCTTGGGTCTTGCAGAAGTTTCCTTCTCAGAGTCATGTTAGAAGACCCCATGTGTACAGCAGCTACTTCCAAATGCTCTAGGAAAATAGAGTTTTTCATTATTTCCTTCCCTAGCCAATGCTGTAATTACAATTTCAATTATTAATGGAATCCAAAATTTCAAATGAATATGGAATTTTCTAATCTATAAGCAGTCAAGTTCAGGTTAGTCTCTGACATACCCCACTCCCCTGTGTAGATTTGCAGAAACCAACAGTCTTGTTCTCATCTATGGGAAGTCCCCTCATTTATGCTCTGTCTTAGGTTCAGTCTTCCCACTGTGATTTTTTTGGTGTGTTTTTTTTTCTGCTGCTCTAAAAGGATAGGAGTGGGTCTTCATCTCCCCTGCTGGGATTAGAAACGAAGCACTGGATTTATTTTATTTTACTTTTAAGATTCCCCATCCCCCTCTCCATCATGTCATGCACAAATTAATCCTTCAGAGAGTCACTTGAAAACAGGGGTTTATGTGTGACAAGAACGTACAATGTGAAATGTGTGGTACTTCTGTTTTCAGTTAATTAGAAACTTGAGATCTCTCATTACTAATAAAGCTTCAGGTTTCTGTTCTTTGAAGCAGACAATTTTCCAATCAGGCATAATTACTGAGAAAAGCTCTTTGGCTGGATCTATTAAGTTCCCTTCCTGTTTTTTTTTTTTTTTTTTCCTCCCCTCTTCTTTTTCCTTGTATCTTGGCTGGGAGACAGTAAAATATATGGCAAACCTCCAATAATTACCTGAATGGCAGACATTTAATAGCTTAATAATCTATTTGAGTGAAGGTTATTAAATCTGCTATACTGAGCTTTTCAGCTACAGCTATTTTCTTCTCTCTCTATGCAGAACTTAAAAAATTCTTTGTGCAAAAGGAAAACTATTGCTTTCCAAGTACATGTTAATTAATTGTCCATTGTATTGATGCTGGACACAATTAATGAAAAATTATTATAAAGTGCCTGCCCTTGAGTAGTTTTTTGGATAGATCACCAAATGTAAATGCCACCTTATTATTACAGATTGCCTACCTCTGTGTTGGTTGAAATTGTTGCTTTCTCCTGAGCAATGAGAAATTATGTATTTCAAATGAGTTCTTGGAGCTCATCACGTCAGAAACTTGTCTATTTCTAACCTTCCTTTTTATGCTCTTATTATAACTCAGAGCCCAGAATGAATTTCCTGGTTTTATGAGTTGGTGTAAAGCTGGTGTAAACTCATTGTCTGAGAATTTAGCATAGGATGTACTGGTGAAAGAAAATCCTCTTGGAAGAGGCCTGTTTTTTAATTATTTTTTTAATTTTCCTAGGATAGTTTAGGAAAACATGAGAGGAATGGCTTGTGATAAGACCTGGAAGGAGAAACTCTGTAAGCACTGCTGTCACTGCAGACGGTGATTATAAATGACCATGGATAAGTGATCTAAGCATAATTCTGAGAACTAAGATGCTTAGAAATGTTCTGTCTTGTGCACTATTGTGAAAATCCTGCTGGCACATCCAGGAGTCTTGTGTGTGGCTTTTCAAGGTCTTTATTATGGTACCAGCAAAAAATGTTATTGGAATGGGGCTTAAAATATCTTTGTGTATCTACAAAGAGCGCATTAGATGCTGTTAGGTGAGGGTCCAGCTTAATACAAAGTGAGCTTAAAATTCCTATGGCTTAAGCAATGTTAATGTGACTTAAACAACTTCTGGGTACATATATAATTTTACAGCTTCTGCAGCTGTACTTTAAATTCAGTGCTGAAAACTACTGAACTGTGGAATAAATTTTACTTAAAATGCAGACTTCTGGAGGTGACCTGGCCTGGGAGAGTAGAAGTGATTAATTTTAAAGAAAATAATTTGATGTGGTTAAAGCTGCTACTTTATTGGGGGTACCCAAAAATACATGCAGGTTCAGGAACGAAGGCAAGAGAATTCTTTTCTTCTGTCCCAAAGGTGGCTTATTCTTTTCTGAGTGTGGTATTGACCTTGGGCATGGAATATAAACCATGTCAGAGCAGAAATAACTATTCTGTCTCAATTCCCGATAGTTTGGGAGACGGGAAATTCTGAATAAATATAAACAAAGTTACCAGCTTTTAGACAACAATGTAACAATGCTGAGAATACCCAATTGGATTATCTTTATAAGTAACTTAAAATTGCTTCTGGTGTGTATGTTCTCTCCCTCTCTCTAATATTCTCTTTTAATAAAAAACACTACAGATGCCTTGTTCATTTGGGATTTTTTTTTTTGCTAAATTTCCTCCAATTCAAATCAGCCATTTTAAACCCCAGTCACAGATGTGACTGGTCCGGTGTCTTTGGTACAAAGCATGATAGCTCTCCTAAACAATATCTTAATGGTTAGAAAATTTGCTGGGGATGTTTGAGATGGGAGGTAAAAAGTCCCTTTGAGGCTGTGCTCATGTGTGCACCTTGTGCTGTCTGAAGGGTCCCCTGGGATATCCCCCCCCCCCCAGTTCCTTGCTTTCTCTCTCTGTTGGTTTCATCCTCTGACTGCATTTGCTGCTGCTTCTGAGGACAGAAAACAAAACAACCATTGGAGATGCAATATCCAGTAGTTTGTGCAAAAGTTTGGTTTTTTAAGACAAGCCCTTTGTTCTGCTGAAGTGTCTGTTAGCTGTCTCAGTCCTCCTCTGAAATGAAGTGAGCTTGGCCTCTGCTCTCTGGGTGATGTGTGTCGATACAGTTCTCAGCACAAATGCAGTATTTGCTTGAATTGTTGCTAAAGGACTCATTACTGCTAATCCACTTATGTGCTTTTCCTCTATTGTACCAGACTTCAGTCTGAATGAGTCTTTTAAAGAGAAAATAGAATTTGCAAATTCTCTTTACTTTTTTTTTCACTCAAAAGGAGTAGCTTCCCAGTGAAGTTAAACCTTTTATTGTTTAGAGAAGACTTTGTGGGGTTTTGCAACAGTTCAAAAAACCAAAACCTCAGCCATGAGATACAAATATGATACCGCTTTCTTCTCCAGTGTTTATTTCCTTTTCAACAGTCTACAGCCTTAGTACTTCTGTTGGGTCTTTTGTTTTGTTTTCCCCGTTATTGTCCTGTTTGTTCTCTCTGCAAAGTCAAAATGGCTTCATGGGTATTTGCTTGAGTAAAAGCAAAGGACCTTAAGAACTACACTGCAAGTTTTAATGAGCTGCAGTCTGTCTGTGTCTCGCCCAGTTATGAGTCTGAGTGATCTTTGTTCAGTAGGATTTGAAATGGGTTTATGGAATGATTCCTTGAAGTGAAATCCTATTGGGAGAACCTGCTGCTGGCCTGTGCTTTGTCTTTCTTAATGCCCGATATCATTTGCAGGGGTAACTGCAGATTTAAACAGACATACCTGATGTTAGGCTGTGTTCTTCCTACCTCCAGAAGTATTTGGATGTAGGTAAATGCTTTAGATCCATCCTGGGTTTTTGAGCTGCTTATTGAGGCTATGATGGGCTATCTCCTTATTTAAAACTTTTTTCTCTGACTTTGGAATGTATTTTTCCTCAAGATGGGTTCGGTATATTGACACATTTCTCCTAACAAAGGCAGGCATCTCTATTTAGGATTAGAAGAATAATCAATGCAAGTTTGGCTGGCGCATTGGCATGGATAAAATGGCTTTTATCAGATGTTTCTCTTCTTTCCTTTTAAGTCTTGATTTATCACCCAGATCTCAATGTCTCCTCCTGTCTTTTGTCTTCCCCCACCCTACCTTCCTGCATATTCTTGTCTTTGGCTTTGAAGCTTTCTGAAGGATAAGGCTGTGTTCAACAGCCACCAAGCAATAGTGAAACCTTCAAATCAGTGACTTTTGAATGGCTTTAGGAGCAAAAGAAAAACAGACTTTAGTGAACAAGTCATTGAAAACAGTATTTAAAACTATAAGTTAACAAAATGAAGGCAAAGTGGTGTATCAGCCTGATCCTGAATAACTTGAATTAAGAGGTTCAGGTCAGTGGGTGAAGGCAGTGTCCTAATCCTCTGGCCCTGGCTCCCCTTCAGGGCACTGGGTAATGTTCTCTTGCTTTCTCTCAATTTCCTTATTAGTAGTTTCTTTTTAAAATACTCCAAATTTATAAGTGAAAGCTCTGTAATAGCAGCAGTAATCGTCTCCTGGTTGGTATTTACATAAGGTGAAGTTCTGCCTAAAGAATTTGACCATCTTTTTCTTCCGCATTTTGTTTATTTCATGGTTTGTATGGACATTTCCCCCCATATTTTTAGCCATTTGCCAAATGTTAATGCACTCTATAAAAGCCCGTTTAAGCAACATTGTCTACAAACCATATAATCTAACCATAAAACCACAGAACTGGAAAAAAACATCTGCAAACTTACTACAAAAGGGAGATTCTCAGGACTTATTTCCATTTTGTTGTAGCTGGGAAATGGAGAATGCTAAAGAATACTGAATTGCTGTGCCTGTTGAGAATACAGCCAGTAAATATTTTTGTAGTTAACAGATAAGGCTCAGACAGATTTTGTGTCTTGATTTATAAGCAGAACTGAAAGCAAACCCAGCATTTTGTGGTTTTCCTTCTCTTTAATGCTAAAGAAAGCAAGGAGGCAGAGAGCTGAGCTGATAACTTAGAAAAAGATTTGCTGTGAAAGGGGATTCAGCACTCTGTCTCCATCAGTGGTTTTTGGGCAGAGCTGAAGTGCTGCTCTCCTTGTACTCTTTGAAAACATCGGGCTTTAACAGTTGAGCTTGGATCCACTGACAGGCAGATAGAAAGGTGTGAGTTATATTTTCCTGTACCTGTCCCTCTCTCTTTGCTGATTTTTGCTAAGTGTTGAGCATATGCTGTGTTGGCAGAGCAGGGTCTTGAAAAAGATTTTTTTTTTTTTTTTGAGACCCGTCTAGGCAGTGCATCCTGAATGTTTTAATGATACACAAGGGTTACCCGGCACAGAGGTTTGTGCTGCCAGCTGTTGATCTGGTTTGTCACTAGTTCAATATATTGTTCAGACTTCTACTGAAAATTACCCCTATTTTGTGTAAGCTGCCCATTGCTGAGTCCCTTCAGCTTTCCTTGGAGTGGGGATGACCGTGCGATGTGGGTTGGCTCCAGAACGTGCTTGGAGACTGTGTAGCAATTGAACTAGATGTCTCTTGCTGGGTCTTACCTTTCCCACCTTTTTCTGCAATTAGAATTAGCTAGAAAGAGGAGTCTGGGAGGAGAAATGATTGAAACAAGAACATGCAACTTCTTAATGAATTAGATTGAGGATAGTTACTAATAATTACAGGAATTTGTTAATTACCCATTACTGGAACTGCCTTCCCCTGATGGGGATCTTCTATAACTGATTTATTAAAATAGACATGTTGGTCTGTGCCTCCCCTAAAGTCACAGCAAACCCATATCACAACATGCCCAGCAGCTGACATCTTTCTGAGCACCAGTGCATAAAGGGCACCCCGGGTTGGGCAGTCTCTGAAATGGCATAAGCTGAAAATATATTTATTTCCTGCAACCTAGTAGAGCAGGGCAGAACTATTTTTCAAGAAACCTTCCTCAAAATTATGTCAGGGAGGCCTGGGGAAGAGAACTAGTTTTACCCCAAATGACTTTCTGGAAGACAAAAGTCTTTGGCTGCTTATGAGGAAATCAACAGGGATTTGCCAACTCTGAGATGCTGAAACTTATATAAAGAGGTTATTAAGATTTTGTAACATACAGTTATTTTATCGAACTAATGCTTACTTGATACCAAGAGATGTTTCATGGCTTCAATTTGTTGTGTGTTTCACATTTGCCTTTCCTCTACTCATATCTCAAATTATTAGCCCTGCATCAGGAGTCTCTAATGCCCCCGTACTGTAACTGCCAAGTGTTTTGCAGCAGGTAATGCACTTACTCTCCTAAGAGCCCTCTGAGGCAGTGCCATTTGCCTGTTTGCAAAAGGGGGAGCGAAGCACAGAGCTCAGCAGAGATGTGCACCTCCTTTCTGGGCTTCTAAACACACTGACATCTTTGTGTCTGTGACTTGGCCATGGTTTCACAACTTCTCCCCAGCAGAACAACCTGGTTTCCAAAGTATCAGGCTGAAATCCACTTTTTCTCTCTTTTTATGACTCCCTATTAGGAGCAAGCAAAGGCTGATGCTGGCCACCTATTATTTAGAGGCTGTTAGGAAGTTGAAGCAATATGTGAGAGAGAACCCAGTGGTAACTGAGGAGTTCCATAATGGCAGTGATGCAGAACAAGGTTTCACAAGAACTGAACATCAGGGAGAAAACGTCAATTCCAGTATTAAAGTGGTGTTGATATAGTGTGCCCAAGAGAAAAATAAAGGGGAACAGTACCCTCAAAACCAAATTATCAGTATGGGGGGGGGTCACGGAGAGTCAGACAGAAAAAGACCACCCAGGTCATGTTGCCAAGTCTAGTGTACCTGCAGCCAGTCCCCACAAACTTGTAGTGAGGCCTCTGATGCCCTTATGGTTCATTTGGGTATGTCTGTGATACAAAGCATGAGGAGCTTATCCTGCTCCACTGCTGCCTGACTATAAGCCAGGGAGATCACATCCTTTCCTTTCAGCCCACTGAGGTACTGAAGAAATTCTCCTGCGAAGGCTTAGGCTCAGCTTTGACAATTCACTGCGGTGCAAGGAGCAGTCCTTCACCTGTGCATGGCACAGCTTTCCTTTGAAGTAAAGCCCGGCTTTAAGATTTGTTGGTTCAGCTTTAGTGGCACAGTTAATGCCCTTGTCTCTGGCTTTGGAGCTGTAGCAGAGACCAAAGCAAAGCCTGGAATGAGGACGTGCTGGTAAAGTGGATGGAGTGTCTGCACAGTTCCATCATCATAAACAAGCAGTAACCAGAATCCTCAGCTGACACTTAAAGTTTAAGGCTGTTGTATGGCATTTTCAAGTCTATGCACCGTCTAATGCCCCCTCAGAGCACAATTACTGTATAAACTGAACTGAATATATTGAATAAATATGCTAACTTCACCTTCTCTTACTAGAGTTATAACAGTGAAATTTTTACTAGATTTGAGATGATGTTATTTGAGAGGATGCTATCTCTCTCCAGGCACTCTTCTGTTGTTCAGGAAGATAAACACACACATATATGTGTGTGTGTGTGTGTTACTCTGGAAAATAGTTTCTACCCAGGTCTGAAGAAACCTAAGTGTTAATGCTTGCTGGTGCTCATATTCTAACAGCTCCAACTACCTACTTGATATTCAGGAGAAATAAACAGGAATTGAATTTTTATGCATGTTAGCACAAAAGATTGGAGCTTTGCAATCTGGGAAACAAACTAGGCACTAGGAAATTTCTTCCTGTTCAGATCAATTATTTAGCAGAATCCATGCTAATTTGCCAATCTGCTTAGCTGTGAAATCAAGTGTTTTTCCACTTTCCTGTTTTGATGATACTGGAGCTAGCAACTGAATCAGGATTAGTGTACTTTGTGGAACAGGATGATTTAAGAATCCTGCGGTGTTCAGCTCACAAAGCTTAACATATTCATGAACATATTTATATATTCCACCCCCCCGCCCTCCCCCCCAAAAAAGTAATAATGATATATGGGTTTTTCCAGGATGCCTTAAGATACAGATACATGTATTTGTAATCTAAAAACTATCCCTTTAAGTGGCTGATACATCTGAAATGGAAAAACTATGCAGAAAGATGTTAATCACACTGTCTGAGTCTCTGCTCCTGTTCAGTTGTAGATGGTGGCCTGTCTGTAAAGGCTGCCTTTCTGATACCTAATATTATACAAAACAGCGGGAATGGAGGGCAGAAAATAGGATGTTTTCTCAACATAGATCATCTAATTTTCTTTGAGCAAACTGAACCTTTGTATAGTTGCTCAAGCTGTTAAATTTACATTACCAAAGTGCTTTAGTTCTCTCTAAGAAGCCAAAACTGGCAGAATGATTGAATGATCTCCCAGAATTGGGAGAACATCTGCCTCCCTTCAAGTCCCAAATATTTTTCCTGCATGCTTTTCTTTTTCTGCGGAGAACCATCCTTCAGTGTTCAAGGTCACCTGGAAATAGGAAACGGCTTAATATTTCCTTATTCCCTGAAGTGCTTGGATGTTGTGCCATCTTTTTTTCCTCTCTAGAAATGGCAGAGATATCTAGATATATAGCTCTAGAATTCATATCAATACTCTTGTAAAAACTCTCAGCTGCAACTGGAGGATAAATCTTACATGAAAATAAGTTTATTATAGTACGTGATTTCCTGATGATTTACAAAAATAATTAATTGTAATTAGCTACTCACTTTGAATGTAAAATGCTTAAGGACAGAGAAAGCTCAAGCAAAGGAATTTTCCATGTACTGAAGAGTGGTTTGTGTTTTAGATTAACTAAACTATTATTTCCAGTACCTCCAGACATCATCACATTTGGCATCATTGTTAGATTTGGGGTTTTTTCTTTGCCTGACAGAGCTCTGAGCACCAACAACTGAAATACATTTAGATGAAGTGAAAGGGTGTTACTCTCTAGGCCTGAACTATGATATATTTGAGCAGCAGCAAAGAATTCAGTAATGTATCCAAACTGATATTTAGGCTAATCATGCCAATTAAGCATTGCACTCTTCTCACAAGAAACAGCCTTGCAATTAATAACTTGCAGTTTAATTAAATTGTGGGGAGTGAGGGGAAAGTAGTGTCCTCTATCATATTCTTTTCCTTTAATTAGAATGTGTTCCAATCAGCAAATTGATAAGAATATTTAAGCAGAAAGAGCTGTTTATTAAAATCTCCAATGAATACTATGGAACATAATGAAAATGTCTATGTAGCCATATTTAATCATATTTTCCTTAAAGAGCTCCTTGGATGGTCAGACATAATGTTCTGAAGAGCAATGATCTTCTTCTGCTTGAACTGACCAAAACCTATATTTTTTCACTGGAACTGAACCAGCACAATCCACAATGGGATTTAGCCTTTCATCCTCATACCTTGCATGCTGCGTATTTGATTTGGATCAAGAAATGGCATAGTATAAATGATATATAAATGACCATGTGATGAGTTTTTCTATGTGTGTGGATGCACCCAGGCTGAAATGCTGTGTTGTCCTGCAGTGTATAGTAGCTGTCCCTGGAGAGCTCTGGGGGAGGAGTCTCTAATTGCTATTCTTCTGCAGGCTCTGAAGGAATGTTTCTTTTATCAAGATCTTGGGTGCCTCTTCCTTTCTTGGAAAAAAGTTAGGCTTTGAGTTCTGCGTGTTGAGAACTTTGAAGAAATTCGCCTTCCTGCCTCCCCCTCCCTCCCCCCCCCAATATCATCTTCGACCACAGAAATACAACTGGAATGCATACAGCTATTCAAAAGGATTATGGATTATTGGGGGAGCATTCTAACTGCTGAAATGTGTATGATACATAGTGTGCCCCAAGTATGAATATTTACAGACCTGGAATGTGCCACGTACAAATCATTCTTACCTCTGCTGCCCTTTGCCAGATGTGATGTTACAGTCATAAATCTGCTTCAGTTTGCTTTTGCCCTTGAGTTTTAGCTTAAATTCTGAATGTAAATCTTCTGGCAGAAAACGCCCTTCATTTTCCTTACTGCTTTTTTCCATGCATCTCATGTCTTCTGGGGTACTTTCAGCATTTTACTTTTCTTCTTGATCTTGAAGGGGTTGTGTCTCAGGGTGAAACCTTTTCCCTCCTCCTTGCAGTTGTACAGACAGTATGTCCTGTTGCCATGTTGTTTTCCTTTTGTTCTCCTCTCCTCTGTGGCTGGTGGTAGCAATGTGGGATCCTGGCTTCAGCACCGATGGCCAGCTTGCTTGGTAATTAAATATTTTTAGATATACGTAGGGGAAAAGACTTGAATAAGATTGATTTTCTTGGGCTACTGCTTAGCATTAACATCCTAAGCATAGTTTCTATCGTGTGTTGCCCGCTTTACAGTTCTTCCAACTGCTTTGTTGGTCAGACCTTCATTTTTCCATGAATGTCAGCCTATCTGTGTTGTGCCCAGAAGCAGAATTTAAATAGTGGTACCACTTGAGGAGCAGTTAAACTATTAATTCATAAATCAGGCAGTCTGGAAAACTCTGGAGAGCTGACCTCTATACTGAGTGCTAGTTACACAAAGCTACTGTCATGCATCTAGTACTTGGAGCTGTGCTGACAGAAGCAAAACCAGCCCCTGTTTCCGAGAGACCTCGGAAAGTTCTTCACCTTACCATGGATTTAGAATTTCAGCTTTTATTTTCTGATACTTTACAACCTTGATATTAATTCTTTAGGAAGTTTAACTTCGTGCGTTGGCTTTATAAATTGACCTTTTCGTTCTTAGATTCTGTTTCATTGCAAAACATTAATTCTGACAATTTTGTTACTTGGCCCAGGTTTCCAAACATTTTGGGGATGATGTGATTTGAGACTATGATGTATCTAAAATAGTTTTTTGCTATTTCGTAATTCATTGTGATGTATCTAAAATATGATTAGTTTTTTACAGTTTCATAATTCCTTCATAAACTTATGGCTCTGGTCTGCTAGTAGTAACCTTATTTCTGTGGCAATATCTTTTGCAGAATAACTATGCAAATAACTGATTAAATTAAATCTTTCAAGCTGAGAGGAGAACAGGAATATAAATTACAGATGATAAAATAAAAAACAAAATGTAAGTAATGCTTAGATGGTACAATGGAGATGCCATTAAATAGCCAACAAGAACATTTAAAGGTATTTCCTCATACAACAGATCAATAAGAGAAAAAAATACATGCTTATTTAGAAAACCCTGTATTTGTTGCTTGAGGCCACTTAAAATTAAAAACAAAAATCCCAAAGAGCATGGAAAGTGGTAAGAAAACATGATTTAATATAACAGGCAAAGGAACAGTATTCTTCAGGTGGAGAGTGTTGTTCAGAGCTTGACCCTGTAATAATGTAATACATACATTAAAACTTGGAAAAATGAAACTATGAAATTATCTTTACTGGGCAATAATTTGCATAGTTCTCATGCGAAAACAAGAGCATAGATTAATACTCCACAAGAGCATGAGGGGAAAAAAATGCACCAAACAGACTGATTGTTCAGTTTGCTACTTAAAAATAAAGGGAAACACGTGAGTAAGAGGGGAGAAACCGGTGTCTTGATTGGAGACAACTGGAGCTGTGGTGACTGCATGGCTGAGTAAAATCACATGTGTTACCATAGCGGTATTTCTAATCCTATTCTGCACTCAGATGTGAAACCTTCAGAGCTACAATCCAAACTTGCTGTTTCTCCCCCAGAAAATGCTGCCATCTGTGCACCTTACAGTCTGACCTTGGAAATAATAGATAACTCTATGACCAGCCCACTGATTTAGGAAGCTAAACTCTCTGTATGTTTTTTTCCCCATGGGCAAAAGCCAGACAGCTTGGAGGAAGGCTTGTGGCTTACAGGTGACCCTGTGCATGTAGTGTTGAAAAATATGTATTTTTTAACAGGGACAGTGTCTACAAGTGGCAGCTTTAGAGGTTTAGATTAAATATTAGGAGAAAAGTTCCCTAGGAGAATGGTGCAGCACTGGAGTGAGCAGCTGCCTCAGAGGTGGTGGGCTTGCTATCTTTGGAGGCCATAAAGTCTTGACTAGTATAGCAAGTTACTCTGGGCAGCAGGTTGGAGTGGCTGATATCTGGTGTTCCTTCCAACTAACATTTCTGTAAAATTATCAAGTGCCTGGAGACACCAGTAGATTCACATGATTTTTACAAAAATAAGCTCCCTATTCTGTTGCTGTGGATGATATCAAGAGAAGATCCATCGGAGAGAGGAGTGTGAAAGTAAAGCATATGTGGTGCTGAATGGTTTTACTGGTTTTATCCCTCAGAGGTCTCTCCTCTGCCCATAAGATTGGAATATGCAAAATCTTAGCAGTTATCAGTAAGTTGACATGCATGGGAAAAGTAAGCTACTTGTCATTGTACCAACTGTAGATAATAAATGCAGTTACGTCAAATAACTGGGTATGATTAATCTTAAACAAGTTTAGTTTTTAACCTGTGAGTCATCCTGGATCAGTTTTCTGTTATGTGAATTCATGAACTTCTAAATCTTTGTGAGGGGAAAAAGCCCACCTGTTCATTGTCATTCTCATATACCTAATTCAATATGAATCTGGAAAACCAAAGGCCATTAGGAAGAAAAAAAGTCTGAGAGCAGAAGTTCTGCATTGTTAATCATCACTTCTGTTAAAACTGGGAAGCTGTGACAAGCTTATATCCATGGGAAATCTATAGTACAGGGGGACATCCACCTATGATGGGAAAATCACTGCAACCTGACTCGATAGCAGGGGCTTTTAGCTTAATGCCTCTTTACTGTTCAGGTTCTGGAAGCAGTTATTGCCAGTGCCACAAGAGAGGGGGTCACGTCTCCTCTTGCCTGTGGCAGAAATCCAGTAAGCAAGAAAATACCCCTGCAAAGCACATTTGTCTTCTGGGGACTGTGGGTTTTGACGGCTTCTTTTGGCCGCTTTTTACTGCGATCTTCTGTGTGTGGGGACTGAATCTCCAGTATAATTGAAACATCAGGGTTTATATTTTTATGCACAGTTTCAGGTTGTGCCTGGCCCCATCCCAGTCTCTCCCAGCTCTGTTCTTCACGTTACATCCCCTGTTCAGTGTTCCTTATTTCAGACTTGAAATACCCTCTTGCGCTGTTTCTTCTTTTAACTTTTCACTTCCTCTCCCCTACTCATCCTTCTCTCACAGCACGAGTCCTCCTCAACTTCTGTTTGCTTAAAAAGTAGGACAATGAGAAAAGTCCTGCAGCCTTTCCCTGTCTCCCCTCTTAGTGCAGCTGAGCTTATTATTAAGCAATTGCTTGCACTTCATTTGGCCTAAACAACAGCACTGAAAGAGAGCAAGTTTGGTGCTAGAAAACTTTCTTGGATCAGCCCTGAGATTAACTGTTGCATTTCTGCAAGTCTGATAGTAATCTGTGATCTTAGAAGAGGCTAATGGTTTTGGTTTTGCTGCTGTGGCAGTGTTGCAACTATGTTGGTTTAGAAATAAAAATCTAGAGAGAAACAGGTGAAAAACAGTTAAATAGAAGAAAAAAGTCTATTAGAGCCTGTCTGAATTCCTGTCAATGGTATTTAATAGTTGGGAGATGTTATTGTTACCTTTTCATCAATTATATCTTGCCTCAATTGTATACTGTGCAGTTTCAGCCAATGTGCATATAAATTGTGATTCATGTTAGACCTTCAAGGTACATGGTTTCTTCAGTAGTCAGATGGTCTCCTCATGATTTGTAGTAGCTTGATAGAGTCATAGAATAGTTAGAGTTGGAAGGGACCTTGAAGATCATCAAGTTCCAAACCTCCTGTCCTGAGCAGGGACACCTATGGTGTCTCATTGGACCAGGTTGCTCAAAGCCCCATCCAGTCTGGTCTTGAACACTTCCAGGGGGCATCCACAACTTCTCTGGGCAACCTAGGCCAGTGTCTCACCACCCTCACAGTAAAGAATTTCTTTCTAGTATCTAATCTAGATCTCCCTTCTTTCAATTTAGAGCCATTACCCCTTGTCCTGTTGTACACTGCCTGATCAAGAGTCCCTCCCCAGCTCTCCTCTAGGTCCCCCTTATAAGGTCTTCCTGGAGCCTGCTCTTCTCTAGGCTGAACAACCCCAACTCTCTCAGCCTGTCAAGCCTCCTGATAGGAGGCTTGCTTTAATTTTGACCTGTGCATGTGTCATTAACGCTCACCAGCTTTTGCCATCATGAGGTCCAGAGTAAAGCAAAGTCCTCCATTCGGCAGTTTGTGGTAACTTCAAGGTAGAATGTGCTTGTCTGTGTCTCCAACTGGCCTAGGAAAAGGCAGTAATGATGTACTGGATTTCTGGAATCTTTTCAAAGATAATCTGCGTTTTTCCATGTTGGCGAGGTGGATTGTGCTAATAGGCTCGTAGAAGGCTGGAAGATGCTAGCTCAAGACAGTCAATGGAGAAAAATATGTGGGTTCCTCCTGCTTGTCTTCAGACCATTGCCAGCAAGGTGGGAGAGGTTGCTAGAACAAAGATAGTTGCTCTTTCACGTGAACCAGAAGAATTGAACTAAGGGGGAAATATTTGATTAAAAAAGAGCTCATTTTGTCACATTGGAACAATTAATACTATGGCAGGACAAGGGTTGATCTTCTGGTTGCTCCTGCACTCACCCAGTGAGGAACGAGCAGACTGAGGAACTGAGCTCCTTATTCCCAGCTCCCCATACAGCACTAACAGAAAAGCATCCAAATTTCTGTATTATCCAAAACAGCCAATGAGGCTTTTGTGGTTCACCTACCATTATACAGAATGTATCTCTAGTGACAAAAATAATAACTGGTAATTAGCCAGGGCTTCCAAAAACATTCCTGGCTGGTGAGTAACTGCTGGGAAACACAAGTGTGATATGAAGCCAAATTAATTTGCAGGCAGAGGGATCAGGGTGGAATTGTAGTGGTGCAAGTGGAAAGGAGCCTGAACTTACTGTCACCGAATGGCTGTTGGTTTAACTGGAGATTACTTGTACTTTAGATGGGCATCCCTAAACCATCAAGTATTAAATACCAGATTTGCTAATTTACTCATAGCATATTTTTTAAAAAATTATAATCAGCAGTTATCAGTCAGTGGTTTTCTCTCCACTCAGTTTGCAGATGGCACAAATTGCTTAGGGCTAGTCAGATCCAGAGAAATCTGAGGAACACCAAGGGGGCTTAACCACCTGTGGTGAACAGGGCAGATGAATGACTCTTGACCAAGGCAAGCTGAAAAAAGCTGAAATTTAAGCAGTTAATATCCTTGCATGGGACTAGGTAAGTTGAAGTCAATTATGAGAAAGCCCTAGTTTTCATTTTGGTTTGTTTAGCTTGAAATGGAAACAATCAAATCACTAACTTTATGCATGCACAAAAGAAATCATATTAGATAAAGATGTATGGAATAGTTATTTCATAGTTTTGATGCTGTAGCCACCTGCAGTGCTGTGAATGATCTCATTATAGCATTTTTAAAATGTAAGAGAAGTGGAAGGGCTTCAGAGACCTGCAATGAAAATAGATTTATGGACAATAGCCATGTGAGAAGACACATCCAGGACTGCTAAATATCAGAAGATCCATAAATAGAGGTGTTCAGAGATCTTTGAAATAATGGACTGTACGAGAAGAATCAATCAGTTGTTCCTGTTTATTCTTTATCATAACATAAAAGCAATGGAATATTCAATCAAAATGACAAAAATTTAATATTTAGGGTTTTATACCAGGCTAATCATAGAATACCACTGGAATTTTCTTAAAGGTGTGAGTAATGAGAGTGTCGTGCTGCATTTGTTTTTAAAGAAAGTGAGAGAGAAATCTTCCTCTCCGAAAGTGTAAATGTGTTCCAAATAGCTTGGTCACTGGGAGAAGCTTCTGCTGTAGGGAGTATTACTCTATTTGGCTGGGATTTTTTTGTACCTCCACATGATGTGTTTTTCCCCCAACCAATTTTAAGAGCTGATTATAGATTGCATAAATAATTTATATGATTCACCATGGCAATTCTTTTATTACCACAAACCCCTTTTCATTATGTGTTATTTTGATTGATCTTTATGAAGTTCCTCTATATGTTCTCAGAGGGCACACGTTGTGCATTCCAAGTGTAAACCTTTTTTACACTTAATTGAGGCATTCAGCCTCCTTTGCTGTATGTGAGAGACAGGAACGCCAGGCATTAGCAAGAACATCTATCTCTATTATCAAAACATCTGGTATTTGAAACATTTGGCTGTTTACATTTTTTATTTTTTTATTTCTTAGGATTTGGCAAAAATATAGGTTATTGCTTCACTGGTGAGCTTAACCTTGGCTGCATAGAGCTAGAAAAATGTTCTTTTGGTTGGTGTTCTACATAGTCTGTTGTTCAGTGGCTATAATAACCAGGCACTTCACTTTGTGCTATTTATTTTATGTGTGATTCTAGTTAAAATCATTTAGTCCCTTGAGCTGCTCTCTCTGAGGATAACAGTATGTATTTTGCAGCAGATTTACAAATGTTTGGGGACCATCAACTCAAAAGCTGTTGCAGATCTGCAGAATTTTTATAGGTTTTTTAGGCTGCAGAAATGTTTATACTGCAGAATATTTATGCTGTAGCACTCAAAAAATTTTGAATCCCACTATTAATTTGGCATTGGTTTGGGTTTTTCCTTGTTGCTCCAGGAGGGAGTCAAATAAAACACCTAATAAACTCTTGATTAATATTTCTGCCTCTTGTTAAGAGTTGATTATCCTCTATTTCTGTGAAAACTTCTGTTGGAGAACTAAACTGAGTAGCCTTTCTTCAGTTTAAATCACAGAACCCATTTTTCTCATTAGTTCAATTCCACAGGAAAGAGTGAGTGTTGCTGTAATTAACATGTCAAGCACGGTGGGAAAGTTTTTGAGGAAAGATGCTTTCTTTTACTTAAATTAATTCTTATAGTGGGGAAAAGAGATGAATATTTGGGTCCACAGGACTTGTCTCTCATAAGGCATCTGTAGCCAACTCTCCATAATCAGTCACTCCTGGTGATTTGAATGTTTAAATAGCAGCAGAAAGCTGATCTGCTTTAATTAATTGTACACCATAATGGTAGATCAGTATATGGCTTCCAGGCTGGCTGGCTGGAGGGACCCTGTGTGCTTTCAGGGAACTAACAACAATTTCCATAAAAAGTTGGCACAACATGACACCAACACATCCCTAACATAAGAAATCCTGGTTCTTGGGGCAGTAATGATCAGGTGAAGAATGAGATAAATGACTGGAAGGTTTTGGGAAATGAGGAGATGAAACAGCATCCAGGCAGGACTGCTGGCTTCAAAGTGATCCCAAACCAGTGTGAAGGTCCTGAATGAAAAAAATTCTCCTTCAACATTCCTTCCAAGCCTATTTAAAACCTGAGACAACCTCACAAAAATCATGATTTGGCTTTGACAGCATTAGATTTTACTGTCTAATGGATTCTGAGCTTCTGGCATGCAGGATGTCTTCATGCAGTCAGGATACTAAGGACTCAACCCAAATGTTATTTTGCAGTCGCTTATATCAGGAACCTAAAAAAATAAAAAATGTTAGACTTGGCATAAATTGCAGTAACACAAACAAGAGAACTGCAGGTTTTTCATGTCCTTCCCCGTGACTCTTGCTAAGGTGCTGCTGTAGAGCTTTAGCAGATGCAGAGATGAGATGTTATGATGGGAGAACTGTAGAATTGCAAGCATACCTGTAAGAGTTTCATTGCTCATCATTTTATAGAGGGGTTTTTTGTGGTAATTATTAGATTCAGGAGGTTCATGGATTGCTGGGAAGAAACTTTGTGATTAGATGATTTGCACGTAAACAATGTGCCTGGGACTGAGTGGGTGAGTAAGGTGGGCTCTTTCATTCTGTGCACTCTTTAAGATCTGTTAACTTGGGGGTCTGAGGAAACAGTGCAAAGTCGATGAGGCAGCCAGTAAAAATGGCAAATATCCCTTCTATAGGCAGGGAGGAACCTGGTTATTTTTGTGGTTAATATGCCTGGCCAAATTTAATGTCATGGGGCTTTTTTGGTTGTTTAGTTGGGTTGTTTTGTTGTAATTTTTTTCGTGGTAGTAATGTTTGGGTTTTTTAAGGCAAACAAGACATGATAAACCAAGAAATTATTTAAATACTTTGAGTTATGTATATCACATGTTTCTCTTTCAAATTATCTTCTCTTCTGGGAGAGAATGAATCTGCAGTTTCCAATTCCTTGATGTTTTTAAAGCTGAATGTGATAAACTGGGAAATATAAACCATCATGTGGCATCGTAGCCAGTCGTACAGCCAGGGCAATGAAAACCTAATGTGGCAGATGCTACTGAGTACAAAAAATGAAATAATCCTTTGGTCTGCAGTATTGATCAGTAGAAGTGGCTTTGATATCACAGCATTGTGCTGGACGGGTAGATGCCAATGACAGAAAACCCTCATGAATAACACATTTGCTCTTCCTTGGCCACCTGCATAGAGAAACAAAGCTCAAATTCAATTAAAGTGTTCATTGCTTGTTGACATGATCACTCAAGTATGTATGAGTACTCTGCACCTCCAACCTGGCTTTAATATGAGCATCTCTAAGCAACTCAAGTGCATTACTTGGTTAATGTGATATACAGAATCCCTTTGAGGTTCTGCACCTGATGTTATTGTTCAGTGAGAGTTTAGGGCAGAGGCAGCATCAGAAGAGGCTGTGGGAGCAGTGTGGGGGGTGAAAACCAGCCTGCCCTGCTCTGGGGACTGAGCGGAAGGGGAGCTACCACTTTGCTGGAGTGGGATGGGAATGTGGGAACAGCATGGAGGAAAATGACAGCTTCCAAGTCCTGTAAAATGAAATGTATTGGTTATCTCTGTTCTCTTGATCATTTCACGTGGGGCTTACCAGCATCTTCCGCTAATAGTGTGCGTGAAAAAATCCAGCTTTTACTGGTCTTGCACCTGCCATCCTGATAAAACACTCAACCTGCCAAGTGTTTACTCGTCTGTGGTGCTAATGGAGAAATACATAATTGACTTAACTTGAGAGCAACCTGCAGTGCTGCCCCATGCCAGCAGCCTAGTGAAATATTGCAAAGATGGACAAGTGTAAAGTGCATCTGTCTGTCTGCCCGTAGCTGCCTGCAAAGGATGCTTGTTCCAGGCCAGCATTGGTCCACACTGATGTCTGGGTAAATGCTAAATGCCAGCAAAATGCACTCTTTGCTGCCCAGTAGGTAACCCAGGGGAACAGAGTTTAGAGCTGTTGCTGGGTCCTGGGCTCTATACAGGTATAGAAATGTGGGAAGTGCATTTATATTTATATATATCCCAGCACTTTTGGGGGGGAGAGGAATTAAGAAAGGGAAGACCTTTCCTCCCCTATGATGTGCCGTATTCTCTTATGCAGTATAGAAGAGGCATTGCCAAAAAGCATCAGCATGGCAGGATTACTGTGAAAATCCCAAATGCAAAAATTGACTGGTATCACAGACATCTTAAAAAAATAAAAAAAAACCCCAAAAACTGTGGGAGATGTTGCTGAGGTTAGCAACATGGTGCTAAGTTGTTCAGAGGCAGAGTAAACTCTTGAGAGAATTACCGTGAAGTGAAACAAAATAAAACTATAGGTTACTGTTAAATACGGAAATTGCTTGCATGTATTAAAAAAAAAAAAGGAACAAAAGCTGGTAGTGGGGTGAGGGAAGGCAGAGGAGAACTAGACATAGGGTTGAGAAACGGAGGGAGTGTGAGAATGAGCTAGAGAGGGGGAGAGGGAAACGTGCTGTACACTTCGCTGAGCAGCAGGAAGAAAAGCCTTAAAGAGGATTTCTCAGCTTTAGATGTCTGCCAGTTGTTTGCAGGCACACCAGCAGGTATCTCTGGTGGTGCCTTAAAGGATGTGGACTAAAGGCGAATCGGAGGGGCTCCAGACTTTAGGAATTGTGGTGGTGGTGTGCTCCTCTCTGAAACTTTTGCACTACCTCGGGCTAATTGACTTGTCAGATGGTAAGAGAACTTCCAAGTTTTCCAGCTCCTGTTTACTTTTGTTTAAATCTGTTTCAATAAAACCACTGTGAGTAGCAGATGGGCTGTGGGAAGGAAAGCATTGTCAGTGCACTGATTCTCAATATTGCCTTTATCTTTATTAAGGCTACAAAGAGGGAATTACACGTTATGCTTTATTGAAGAATTTTATTTGCTTTTGGTCTATTGCCATAGCTAAGAGAATCTGAAGCTGTGATTTTTTTTGTATATTGTATATTATTTTATCAAATTTTCTTAATTAATTTTTCTTATTGTTAATTGTTTTTCTCTCTTGAAGATAAATTAGTACCAACCTGGAAAAAAGAATGAGATAATGGAAGCACAGCTGATAATTAAGTGCATGATTTTATATGGCTATCTAAAATAATTGTATTGTGATTTGCAGATTGTGTTTGCAGATTAAAGACAGGATAGAACGAAAGTGAATAAAACAAAACTTCATTGTATTTGGTATTGAAGGCACTTTAGCAAAGTAACCAGGAGCAAAGTAATCTAGGGAGAAATATTTCTGTTCTCATGTATTGAACTGGAAGATTTGGTCTATCTTCATCTTAACAACATAATGAACTTTTTTTTTTGTTAAATGTTTTCCTGGCTGAGTAAAGCATATGTGTTTTAACAATTAAGCAAGCTTTGGGGATCATATTATTTATTCATAAAGGCATGTAGTTATCACTAAATTTTGAAAGAAAATAACTTCATGATGAGGGAAAAAAGGTTTGGATTTTTAAAATTTTTTTTTTTTTTGACAAAGGGATCCCAAAGTTATTGAGTGTATTCTTGCTTTGATCACTGGCTGTGCCAAGTTTATCTAGCAAAGCAAAAAGCAATGATAAAATATTAGCATAAACACTTTATTAAGATATTATCTTTAAAATATGGGTTAGCTAAGGTTTACAAAAGATTGAATAGAAGTGAAGGTAATTTAACATTAGCCAGTAAACATATTTAATATGTAAAAGCAAGAAAAGCAGATGGAATTTTAACCTTCTACTGTAGTATCAGTGCTGTCACATAATCCTGGAAATCCTCCTGCAGGGTTAGGAACAAATATGAAAGCTGGCCTAAATAAAATAGCTACTTTATTTAGACTAAGAGAAGATGTAAATTGGCATGTATTTGTCACTATCTGAATGTTGATATCCCTTATTACAAAATTAATGTCATTGGAGCTTTTAGTTTACTCCTAGAATGTCACAGGAGTTCAATTATATAATTGCAATTAAATTAAGATATCTGACAATGACAACTAATTTCAAATAATGGCAACAGAAGTGCTCAGTTTAAAAATAAGCTCTCAAGTTAAATTTTGAGGCAATTTCATTGCTACATCTTTAACTGCAAGGACATTTTTATACCTTCTTTCCAGATCTAATTACTGTAATTCCAGCATCTGTTCTTTTCAAAGCAATTGCTTTCCCCAGAAGAGTCTCCTCAGTGTTTTCCCAGCAAAGTCAAATGTGTGACAGGTGAGGATGTTGTGTGTTCCAAGATTAAATGAGCAAAAGTGAGCAAATAATCCCAACTTGTATTCACTGAACAGCTCTGCCTGCATTTTATTTGTGGTCATCAGTCAATAAGCACTCAATCCACACAAATGTGGAAGGATATAACATTCTCTTTCAAGTCTTTGTAAGGGAACATGGTCAGAATTACTGATATACATAGTTTCTGATTGCTGATAGATTTCCTGACAGTGTATAATTTTTTTTGGAATTACTTTTTTTCTGACTGCAAAATAGTTCCCTTGGAGTCCAACATATATTTATTTGGTAGTTATTAAATTATATAAGCATGTGTTTTTTCCTTTCTGACTCAGAACCTGTGCTAAGAATTACTTATATATGTTAATAGTAACAATAATGTCATGCAGGTGGTCATTAATTTAGCGCAATCAAATTTCAATCACTTGGAAATCTTTAAAGGTAACATTAAACTCTTCTCTTTGATGTGCTAGGTAGCAGCAAGGGGAAAGGTATAGTGAGTCCTTATATTGCAACATAAATATTTCCAACATCTTTATATTCACTAGAAATGATCACTGCTTTTTATTTATAAACATATAGAAAGTCGATGTGCTTTCTCATGGCTGTGTGTAATAACACTAAAATGAGATGCTGAAATTCACTCCCTTATAGAACGAGAATTATTCTCTCTCCTGTAGATGGAACAGGCTTATTTAACTGGTGTTCCTTTGATCTGTTTAAAGAGGGAAAAAAAAAAAACCAACCCAAAGCAAAACCTGAGTGCTGATTCTTCATTGGTCTGACATAAAACACAATTATGGAGAAGGAAATAGATTAGACAGTAGTTTGGAAAATGTGAAATTTTAGATTTTGTGGCAGTTTGATACATGTTCCACCTTCTCTTTTCGTTATATTCCAGAGGTGAGGTCCTGTTTTTGCTGTTTGTTCATTGAGCTGTTTGATTGGGAAGAACTGAAGCCAGGGACACTACTGGCAGTTCTGATCTCTGAGCACAACCAAAAAGTGTTAGGCAGTTTAACAGGCAAGATTTTTTTTTTTACTGATTTCTTTTGTTCCACTTGAAATGCAGGTGGACCAAGTCAGTGTGAAACAATCCCCTGAAACTGAGCCAGTCAGAACAGCCCCAGTAAGATCAGATCTTTGCCAGTTTGCACTGGTTGCATTTTCTGAATCCTTCATTCCCATTTGCTTAAAACTGGGAATATAGTGTATAGTGTCTAGATACAGTCAAGAGGCAAAATTTGCTTAATTGAAGAGTTCAGCAAAGCGTAGGGTGAATTGGTGGGTTTTTTTGTGACAGAAACAAATGAAGAAATGTTGAAGACTTGTTGCTTTATGCTTGTGTCTCACTGTTTTATCCCTTTGCTGGCTGTGTCCTTGCTGCTGTTCTGAGCTTTGGCAGAGCTGCTGCAGCTTCGTTAGGTTAGTTCCCGGCTCCCAAGAGCTACACAACCACATCCATCCGAAAGGGTGGGCTAAGAGCTTAAGATCAGTTTGCTTTAGTGCAACAATTAGATGTATTACATATTATTGGGGAAAACATCTCATGAAACCTTGTACTAACTTGTGGTTGGAGACCAAAAACCTTCTCTGTAAAGTGAGAGTAAGTTCTGCCTGTACATTTGTTTGATGGGTTGGTTTTAACTCGGCTTCTTTGCAGAACATCCATCCTTCCTCCAGGTACCCTTGATGCACTCATAAATCCTATTTCTTAAGGTTAGAGGGATTCAGAATTGTGCTTTTGGACTAGTTCAGTATTGATTCAGTAATACCTAAGGCAGAGTACAACCCCCTGAAAGTTGTAGAGTAAAATATACCATCAAGTATATTGTCAAAGATTTAGCTTTTTAATGCAGGAAAGCCTGCTTTCTTCAGTTGTAGTCACTTGCTTTATGACATGAGATTAGAAGCAGGTGCTCAAATATTTTTCTTGATTGACTAAATGACTTTACAAATCAGCTATCTCAGATGCTTCAGAGTTTGTTACTGTATGTGTTTACATAATTCAACAGTATATCAAAAATATACTGCCAATTGGTAGATTTCAGGTGCCACTGAAAGAAATAATGTTAATAGAATTGCCAGAGGAGATGGGGTCTTACAGAGGGTTCCCTGTAACTTCACTAGAGTAAGTGCTTCCAAGTCTTTCTCCTGTTTTCATGTGGTGTGTCCAGTATATGATGTTATATGGAGAGAGGAGATAGACATTTAGTGTTTTATCAAGTAACCCTTAAGGTAACCCAGACCTCAGACGTAGAGGCCTGTCCTTTACTTCTCAGCAACTGAGTTCAAAACAAAACCAGTTGAATTCTGAAGCAGGAACTCTGCCCGAGTTCCGATCTGAAGGTAGGAGGTAAGATTTATAATCAGTAACTGGTCACCTTGTATTATTATTGTCTGTGGTACTGTTGCAAGGGCTGGGGCTGGGAATGGCCTAAGGCAAACCATACCTGATATTGATTTGATTCATGTTTTTAAGTAATACTACATAAAAGTTAAAGCCTTTGAAGAGGAGATCAGCTCTGCTCATGGGGCAGAATGGGATTCCTGCTCTGGGTACCTGAGCCCATCTCCACAGATCTCTCTTTTTTGCCCAGCTGCTAGTGATACTAGCTGACCTGCAGTGAAATGTATTTTCTGGTTTGTTCTCATTTAATAAGATACTGATTAATCCAAATGTGGAGTAGGAATATTCTTTTGTAAGAGCATGGGTTTTTTTTGAACTGCAGGTGGGAACTTCAAACCCACTTTAGAGAGAGGGAAAGAGGGGAGAGGTTTGAACCTAAAAACTGTAAATCTTTCTTCTCCAGAGCATTCCCTGCGACAGTGCTCAGCTCAGTCCTCAGTTACACTGTGGGATCCTGTTTCTTTTGGTTTCTTTGATGCAGTTTCTCTTTTGTTCTTTCACACCAACATCAGTTGCCTTTTTTTGTTAACTAAACAGTGTACCTGGTTCCAGTTGGTGGTTGGATCATGCTGCTTGCAGTTCTTTCCATTCCTCAAGTGTTTCTCTGCTGTGTTCTAGTGTGGCACTTTCCTACCTTGACTTTCAGTCATGAGCTGAGAAGTACAATGCAAATGAAACATTTTTACTTTTAAATACAAGGGAGGTCAAAATAAACTGTTTGTGAAAGCTCCTGAAAATGGCTTCCATTAATTCATGTACTTGCCTTCCTAGCAGGGACCAAACTTTTGAAGTTAAGAGTCTTAATTTTTTCAGGAAAACAGTTTTGTTATCCTTGAGAATTTCTGAACTGCACTTGTGAAAGCCCCAGTTAGTTGTATGATAGAACATAAAGTGTTGCAATATTCCACCAAAGTGAAAATATTCCCCTACCTCCTCAGGCCACGTTAGCCTAGTACTGGAAAGAGTGAGACCCTGGATCTGAGATATGGCAGTACAAACAAACCTGTGGTCATTTATCAATTTCAGAACCTTGCTTGTTTTTTGGCTGGGGATGTATCATGGTAATATTGTGCTCATATGTCCGTGTTTGCATAGGTGTACCATGCTTTCAAATATTCAGCTCATTTAGACACATTGCAAGACCAAGTCCTACATCACAAAGAGAAGCAGTTAGAGGATAAATGCCTAAAATATTGCTACTGCTTAGCCTTAATACTTCTGAGCGTGGTCTTGCTCCATGAGGATACTACTCATGTCCAAATAGTAAGACAGTCTTGCATCTATAGCCATAAGGGGACAGAACTAGGACTGTGTAGCCAAAACTAACTTGAGGGTTCCTGGTTTTTGGTATCTTGTATATGCTCTCCTTGCAGAGGGTGTTGTCCATGTAAATCTAGTGAAGTACATTATATGTGTTTGTAATCTAGTTGTGTTTAGCTTTTTTAAAGTTACTCCAACTAATTATTACAGGTTTCCTGTAATGAAATCTCTGAATTTGTAGCAGCACTTTTAGTTTTCAGGGTTTCCTCTCTCATGCAATTAGTTTGTCCCTATAATTCATTATACAAGAAGCTACTGAAGATTGGTAGCCTTGATAGAGCCTGAGCCATTGGCTCCCAGCTGGGGATGAAGTGAATTTTGTTTGCTGCACATCATCTTCTGATTTGTCAGACCTGGTGGCATTTGCTAGTGCTTAAGGAGTCTCTCTAGATTAGCTTGACAGCTGCTTCTGATGTGCTATGGCTTTTCTCTTGGCTTCAGCTCTGCTAGGGAGAGGGAGAGGTTGTGACATTGTGGATTAATTGCAGTCATTTCACTCCCTGAGGAACCTAATTTGAGTTGTTCATGCCACTGCTGTCTTAGCACTAAAGCTTTTAGTGTCCAGCTCTCTTGCAGGCAGACAATTCCAGCCTTTTAACTAGAAGGAGTTTGTTTTTAGCAGTGGAGATTCTGCCTCCACCCTCTGGGTCAGTGGTGGGGTTCAGTGAGTGGCTGTAATTCCTCATGGCTGCATGTTTACCAGAGCGTGTTGCACTACTCTGCTCTTCATACTTTGAAGTTTATCATAGTTTCTCTATGCTAACTTTCTCTCAAAATAGCAATTTCTTAATAATTTCTGTTCACATTGTAGTAAATCTTCCTGTGTTTCAGAGCTCTGATCTTTGTCCTCTTGTGTCTCTAAAACTACCACGTGTGTCAGTACACGTGCATACCAACTTTTATTTTTCTAGTGGCTTATCAGTTTACCTCTGCTCTTTGTGTTACACATCCTGGGCTTTCAGATTTAATCTAGGTATGTACACTGTTTCTCTTGCTGCTGTCTTGCCTCCTTTTGCAGCCCTGTAGGGTTTTGTCCCTCAGCAGACTTATGCAGAGGGATTACTTCACGTGGCTGGCAAAGTGTATTTCTGTTTGACAAGCATTTCACCAGAAGTACATCTTTGCAGCGAGATGTCACCAGTCATTTCTGTTCAGCCTCTGACCCACAATAACACACAGATCTCCAGCTTGGCCAGCTCTATTAGTATGGTTTATTTTGTTGTTGAACTTGTAGCCCTTTGTGTTTGCCTATACTGAATTCCATCTAGTTACCTTCAGGACTTTTTCTCAGGACAAAATAGAAGTTCCCGTCTTCAGTTTTCAGTTTCCTGAAGGTAGGGAAGATACAGTGATTACCAGTCCTGGGATGCTAGGAAGGAACTCGGGATGAGAATATGATGGGAGACATCCCACACAGCCTCTGTTTGGGTTTGTCTTTTAGAAACTCTGGGAGAGATACTGCATTCTTCTTCCCCTTCTCTTTCTTTGTGGTGCAAAGAGGTGATGCAGTGTCCCCTTGTCATCCCTCCACAGGCGTTGCAGGAGCAGCTGGTCCAGACCCCAGGTTTGTGTTGATCACAGTGAGATGCTAATGCTTTATAAAATGTTTGAAAACAGGGGGTGGTCACTCACTCTGTTTTCTTTGGCTAGTCTCCCTCCCCTCCCATCAAGTCGTGTTCTTCAATTGCTGGTATAGCTCCTAAAGACCAGTGTCACTCTATGTCTTCTTAATTCTAGTCCATGCATTTTTGATGTGGGACTGTGAGGGTCCATCCTGTCCACCCTAAATTACTAACAGGGGATTTCAGGACAGCTGTAATGCTACAAGGTGGGGAATGCCCTTCCTCCTCTTTTATGTGACAAAAATACACCACCTCTGTTTTACAGTTCCTGCCTAAATAATCAACTATGCAAACATTCAGTCTGGATCAATAACATTTTCTGGGACTGCCACAGGGGTGTAATTCAATCAGTCATTCCTTAGGATGTATTCTGTCTGTGTGATTCCTCTTTGGCTTTAACAGTTCTGAATAGATACAGATTTTATTTTGAGTTGGTTGTACAATAGTCATTCCACGTGCAGCACAACAAGCCCTCCCTCTTCAGAAAGTGTCTCAGCATCCCCAAACCCCACAGAAAGCATTGGAGAAAAAGGTAGCACTTGCATAATGCTTACCTGTGGCAGCACAGAGGCTAAGAAATGCTATTTTAATTTTCATTCATACTCTGGTGAAGAGGGTGCATCAGGGCGTAGTGGTGAAAGATACAGGAGTGAAGTAAGACTGTATAGAAACACAGAGCAACAACCACCTCCTTTTGAAAGCTCAAACCATGTGTTTTACTAAAGCCTAAGCACAGCAGGCTTGCATGCAAGCATTTTGGAGGAGTGAGCATGACTGAAAACATAGACATGCCCTCCATGAAATTCTGCAGCAGGTGGCCAAGAGAAAGAAGAAAGGAATGTGTTTTCAGTGGGACAGACAGAGTGCTGGAGGGGAGAGAAGAGAAGAAGCAAGTTACTCTGAAGCAGAGTGCTTATTGTGCTTTATGTGTTAGTGTTTGAAGAACTTGGGTGTTAAGCTGACTTAGAAGTTTTTTTAATGGTTTGAAAAATGCAGACCTTTGTGATAATGATGAATCGGCTAGATAACTGTCTTTATTAGTTATTTTTACTAAGCATAACTTCAAAGGGGCCTACTTGGACCTTTTTTAAAGAATATGGTAGGCATGCAAAAAGAATATACCAATATACCACAGCAAAACTTTTAATGTGTCAAACACCATAACTCCATGATTTCGGTGCTGTTTTTAATTCCCTATGTATATAAAAATGCAATAGTACATGGGTTTTGTACCCATTTACATATCTTCCCATCCATCTTGTCTCTCTCCCTTCAGACTCCCTAAGTCCATCAATTTATGTGCTGGCTTGAAGGGGTTAGAAGAGGTTAACTTTCTGTAGACTGATGTTGAATAAATCGAATGCAATTGCCTAAAACTTGATGGATATCCTCAGTGTCATTGCAAGGATTTTTGTTTGGCTTCAGGGGTGTTTTAAGATAAACCAGCTTATCATTTATGTGTTTTAGCATCCTTCTAAAGAGGAGGGTTTTATACTTTACCTGTTTTCTAGAGCTGCAAGAGGCTGTGGACTGTAACATGGTGCAACAAATCCACTTTGGGAAATAGCAGACTCTGGGTAGTGATGCCACGTGCTGCACTCCTACACGTGTGTCCACATGGTACCAAATTGCCACGGGGGTAAATGCAGCCAGCGTGGAGCAGGGTGGGACCTTTGTGTGTGTAGTGCCTGCAAAGCAGATGCTTGTTTTAAGGAAAAGCTAGCATGGGCTAAGAAAAATATATGCACACCACTTTCTAAACTGAATGGCAGCATTATTGAAGATGAGTTTGTCCTTGTGCAGAGCTTATTTCTGAGAGGCTGTCAAAGCTGTCCTTAATTTATAACCTGTGGAAGTGTTGGCTGTGGAAGCTAGAGATGCCCCAATGCTACTGCACTGGGTGTCGGGCTGCCTGACAGGTGTTATAGTGTCTGTGATTGATTGGTACAGATCAGATTGGGTACACTTGATGAGCCTGGTCTTCTGTTCTCTTCCTGTTTATTGTCTCTTCCCCTTCAAGACCTTTCTCTGGATTTTGGGATAGAAGAGTGGTTGGATGGTGGGATCTTTCAGGCAGGACTATGCATCAATCCCATGCAATTTACTCTGTTTAGCAGGGAAAGTGTTTCCAAAATAATGTAATTAAAAAAACAAGTGATCTCCTGAAGGTTAAAGCAGAGTTTTTTGGAGGAAAAACACAGGAACTTTTGAGTTGTTTTTGTTTTTTTTTTTTCTTTCAAATATATCACAGCAGCAAAGTTGCATAGTGTCAACAGATGTGAAGGATCCGGTCTAATCTCTAATTGTCCTCATCTGCTAATCCTCAGAGGGATAGATACAATCTTTGGTGAAGCACATCTTTGACGATAAATTTAATTAAAATATATCGGCAAGTTAAAGACACAAGGTGAAGATGTTGATGAAATGAAAAGCTAAGTCTATGTGTAGGCTGGGAGGTTTTGTTTCCTTGTCGCATTGCAGGGGGTTAGAATGGAGGGATGAGTTGTGAGCTGCACCTGAATGCAGCCATCCTCTGACTGGTAAAGGTGCTGGAAGGTGGTGGTCTGTTGGTGAAGTGGATGGAGAGCACCAGCACAAGGGTAAGCTTATGAAGGAAGCCATTTTGTGATACTAAATCGGTCTAAATGTCCTCTTGCATAACTTCTTTGTTATTTGTGTATTTGGCTTTGGAGAAGACTTCAGAATGTTTCTGAAGGGGTTGAAATGTCAGCCAGTTCTGTTTGGAAGGAATTCAGATACCTCTGTAGATCCTTCCAGCTCTGTTAACTACTTCACATGGCTTCAGGTTTAGTGACACGTAGACCCTGGTAGGGTGAGGTAATTTTTCTCTTCCTTTCAATTGGGCAATTGCTTGTACTCCTTAGGGACTCCAGTATTCACACAGAATCACAGAATCTTAGTGGTTGGAAGGGACCTTTGAGATCATTGAGTCCAACCACATTAGGAAAAAAACCAAAAACAAACCCCAAACAAACAAAAAAACCCCACCCAAACAAACAGAAGAACACACCCACAATCCAAAACAAAACCAAAAAAACCCCACAAAACCCAGAAAAACCACACAAAAAAAAAGCACCCACCAACTCCAACAACTGAACCCCACACGAACACCCCACCACAAACCAATAACCTTGGGCACTAGAGCATGCCCTGAAGAGCCATGTCTACACGTTTCTTAAATCCCTCCAGGGATGGTGAGTCCACCACCTTCCTGGGCAGGCTGTTCCAGGGCCTGACCACTTTTTCAGTAAAGTAATTCTTCCCAATATCTAATCTGAATCTCCCTTGCCTCAGCTTCATACCATTCCCTCTGGTCCTGTCGTTATTCCCTTGGGAGAAGAGGCCAAACCCCTGCCTCTCTACAGTTTCCTTTCAGGTAATTGGAGAGGGCAATGAGATCTCTCCTCAGCCTGAATTTTATACATTAAAAAGGTCAAGATGAATGACCTTGTGTGAGGGTTTCCCTGCTCCTTGGGGTACAGGTTGCACAGCAGAATCTGCTTGAAGAGCCTGTCTGACAAGGCAGTACAAAGGTCCAAGCTTCCAGACACCTACCATTAATGATCAATTCAGCATGTCTAGTAAATATTTTTTCTTAATTAAGTGCAGACGTTTTTCTTTTATAATGTAACTGAAGCTGGATGCTGTAAATCTCTCTAAAATCTTACCTAATTATATAGCTGTTACACTGAGGACTTTTGAGAGAGAGAGATATATATTACCTGCACGAAAGCTATGGAGATGCCCTGCTCTCAGCTGTCTTTGTGGTGCAGGTTGTGCAAGTGACTGTACAGACTCCCCATAACTGAATTTCTTGACTTGTTTTGTTTCTTGGTCCTGTCCCTGCATCACACATGGAAATGATCCCATTTCTAGATGCTACTGGAATTATTTTCCTGAGTGAAACTTTGTGAGCTGAGCTCTTTATATCTCTAAGGAACGAGTAACTGGGAGGTTAGTTATGCTTAAAGAGCCGACCACTCACCTGTGTAATGACCAGCAAAAGTCTCTAAACTCAGGGATAAGAAAAAATCTGCCATGCAGGAAGAAATCCTCATTAGACAACGTTGCTGCTTAAGAGGTGCAGTATTAGCATATGTGGAGAAGAAAATGCTTCTTCCAGGTATACATCTTAAATGCAAGGATGAGAAGAAAACTTGCCTTTTGTTTTTATATGATAATTTATTAGAAAGAACAGATAATATTTCATGATTTACCACCAAATCTTTGGTTTTCCTCTTGCTTTTACTCCCTTCTTTTTTCTATTTTTAAGTGATAATATGAGGCTCTTTAAACCAGCTTCATTACAGTTAATCCCCCTCCCCTCAGGCAGCTGCAGCTTTATGTACAAAATTATTATACACAGAAGCTTTCTGCCTGCTAATAATTAATGGTGGTAAATCTTTATATGAAATAAATGTGGTTTCTCATCGCAGCAGAAAGGAAAATAAGTCTTTTTTTCTTTTTTTTTTCCCCTCTTTCTGTCCATGCATGTTTGAATTATAGAAATTAAATAGTGTGAAAACAGCATTCATTTTAAAGACACACGGTCAGGTTAAAAAAATAAAGTTATTTGACATATGCCATTAATGCTAACTTAAATCATCGCTACACAAAAGGTGTTTGGAATCTTGTAAAAAGATGATTTTTTTTTTAATCAGTCCAGTCTGTAAAGAGCAGTTGACTGTGCTTTCTGTTCTTGTTCCTGAAGTGAGTTCCCGTGAGCAGTCCCAGCCTTTGCAGTGCCCCAGAGTGACAAGTCCTGAAGCCACATGTGCAGCTGTGACAGGAGATCTTCCTTTCTCTGCAGTAGGAGGGAGGGGAGCAAAGGGGAACATTAAGGCAGGAGGAACAAGAGGAGTGTGTCCTGAGGCTGGTAATTTGAACTCTCTCTGAGAGTATATCTGGGCTTTGAGGATTCATCCCTCTGCTTTGCTCTGGTGGGATGTTAAAACTTGCTCATCTTTTCAGTGATTTGCAAAAACATCATGGGCACATAGTTACCAGTAAGTCTCAGAATGAGAATTGTGGTCCAGCTTCTTGTGGTGGTGTTGAACACGAAGCATCATTCCTCTAAGTACTACACTGCCTCTGTTTGCCTGGCTGGCTCCTTGCTTTCCCAAACTTGCAAGGACCGCAAGAGGGCTACTCTAACATGCCATGTTTTGAAATCTGAAACCATTTCACTCGGCTGCAATACATTTAGAGTTGAAGAGGGAGGCATTTCTTTTGGCTGAAGAACATCCTTGAGAATTTCAGGGTATGGCTGCTTTTCTGGAAGAAATTGAGTTAGAGAAGCTCATAATTGGAAAGGGATAGCTATTTAAATAGTCAGTATAAATGGAACATAATTAACATTACCTTAATCCCTCTCCCATAAGTGTTCTTAAATCTACACTTGGGAACTTCAAATTGAGGATGCATGTCTAAATGTATCTTAATTAAGTCCTAATTAATTTAACTACTTAAACAGTTAATCCTTTCTATCTTAAAATCTTTTTCAGTCTGGAAAGAGGTTAAAATGTTTCATTTGTCCATTTTATGTCCGCAGTGCCTCCTGACCTCCGTGCTGTGATGGTCTGGGATCTGACCCAGCAGCAGACTGGGGCAGGCACTGGTGTTGCCTGTAGGCACTGGGGGGCCGTGGCTGTAGCTGCAGCCCTGACCTGGGATCTCTGTGGGTCTGTTGCAGTCCCGTGCACATCCATGTGCTGCTCTGCCTAAGAGCTTGACTGACACTGGCTGGATTCTTTTTTAGGCACAAATAGTAGAAGAGAAAGGTGAAGCTGCCAGACCTGTCCCTAAGGCCAGCAGGGACATTGTCCCTGCCCCACACTTCTGAGCTGGTGTGGGTGCCCCAGGCTCCCAGCTGCTGGCACAGGGCTGGCAGCACACGCTGCCTCCAGCTGCAGAGGCTCCCTTTACGTGTCTTGGTACGTGCAACACTCCTACTCTTCATTTTTTCTATTATTTTGGGATTAGGCCAAAGCTTTATTAAATTTCTTGTAGATGATTAAAAGGGGAATTGAAATTACAAGGTGAAATCTGAAGCATTCAGAAAGGGAAATATTCCTTCTTTATTCTTCACATGCTCCAGTTGGAGTATTTCAAGCTCAATGTTTCTTCCTCCCTAAAATAAACAGGGGGGAGCACCTGCACAGACAGGTTAGACTTCCCTAGCTAGATCCTAGACCAGAAGTTCTGTCAGCACGCAGGGTCTTGGTAACTTCTTCCCTTTGATGGTGGTCCTGTGGCAACCTAGTGTCAGAGACCAGGGCAAAAGGGAAAGAGCCAAAAGGCTCATGGATACAAGCAGCTCGGTGTTTGAGATGCTCTTGGGCTAATACTGGGATGAGCTTACCCATGATGGCATGTCCATCTAAACTTGTTTCTTCTGCCTTTTGCTATGTTAGAATTTTCCTCGTACAGAATAGATCAGAGTTGCTCAGCAAATACTGATGACATTTCAGACAAATTATCTCAATTTAATTGGGTTATGCAGAGCGTTTTTAATTATCTTTTTAAAAACTGTTCTTAGCAGTGCTCTCCTGTCTTTTTCTTGCTGATTTGTAGACTACTATTTCACTGCATTTCACTGCATTTTTAGAGTTGGAAGGGACCATAGAGATCATCCAGTCCAACTCCCCTGCTGAAGCAGGATTGCCTAGAACATCTTAGAACATGTCACTCAGGAGCATCCAGGCAGGTCTTGAAAACCTCCAAAGAAGGGGGCCACGACCTCCCTGGGCAGCCTGTTCCAGGGCTCCCTCACCCTCACTGGGAAGCAGTTTCTTCTTATATTTGAGTGGAACTTCCCATGTTCCAGCTTGAGCCCGTTTCCCCTTGTTCTCTCACTGGCAACCACTGAAAAGAGTCTGGCTCCCTCCTCCTTCAACCCACCCACTTATAGGCATTGATAAGGTCTCCCCTCAGCCTTCTCTTCTCCAGGCTAAAGAGTCCCAGATCTCTCAGCCTTTCCTCATAAGGGAGATGCTCCTTGAATCATTTTTGTTACCCTTTGATGGACTCTTTCCACTAATTCCCTGTCGCTCTTGAACTGGGGAGCCCAGAACTGGATGCAGGATTCCAGTTGTGGCCTCACCAGTGCAGAGCAGAGGGGGAGAATGACTTCCCTCGACCTACTGGCCACACTCTTCCCTATGCAGCCCAGGATTCCATTGGCCTTCCTGGCCACAAGAGCACACTGCTTGCTCATGGTCATTTTGCTGTCTACCAGGACGCCCAGATCTTCCT
>BJBW01012430.1:0-37652 GCA_004320125.1 Scolopax mira | reverse complement strand
GAGTTAGGGAACAACTCTGCTAAGCAAACATAAAATCTGGAACTAAACCTTGATTTGCAGTTACAAAGAAATCAGAGAGGCTCATACAAAACTCCTACGCCCACAAATGGGCTTCTCTGTGTTTTGTTAGAAGTACCATGTGAGAGTATGCAAAAAAGTGCTCATGAACATTTTGCACATGCAAATCCAGCAGAACTGAAGAGCTGCCTTTTGATGTCTGGTAGCAGAGCTCCTGTGCAATGCACACGGCTGCATTCCTCCAGGTCTTGGAGCCACACTATCAGATTTGCCTCAGTTCCCATCAGGGTTCTTTGTGCTTTAGGCCCTTTGCTGGAAGCCTTATTTCTATCCCAGAAGCAGGAGAGAATTGGATTTTGGTATTCAAAGGCTGAGGAATCATTCTGTTTCCACTACAAGATGGGAAGAGGGAGGTGGAAAGCCAAAAGGAAAGACAGACTTGGGCTGCTGATCCTGCTGCCAGCAACAGATATAAAAGTAGGGGTCACATCCTGCACTAAGTACCCCACTTCCTTCCTTCCAGTGCAGCAGCCATCCTGTAAAACAACCAGCAAGGCCACAGCAATCGTGGTGCTTATAGTCAACTGCTCCCTAAACAATGAGATCCTTTCCCAGTGATACAGTTTTCTGTGGCAGACAAAAACCACATACTTCTCAAGATTGTGTTATGTTTCTTGTGTTCTTTGGTTTGACGTGTCTTTCTGAGGGTAGGAAGGCATCCTACTGAAAGCCCAATTCAAAGTGCTTTGTGCAAAGTCCTTCCTCAACACACTGGGAGCCGTTACACGCTGAGACAACCAACATCCTCAATTCCCTTGCACCAGTATTAACAGAAAGCACACTTCAGAGAACATTTCTCCATTTGCACTTTGTTCCTTTCCAATAAGTTAAAGCTGTCAGTACTCCCATAAACATTTTCTCTGTGACTGCTTAGGCAGTGTGTTAGGGCAGGACAGAAATTCATGGCTATTCGTTACTTGGAACAAGTAGATTTACAAGAAAACTTGCCATGAGCTGCAGCGTTTGAAAACAGTGTTTGGCAGTGTTTGGACCAAAGGGAAAGTGGAAATATTTTAGGTGATGTTGGAGACAGAAGAACTGAGCAATGGGAGCAAGAGGAAAAGGTAACAAAGTAATATAGGCCATATAAGTCTAAAACTAGAAGTTATGGGGCTTTTAAAATTCATACCATCATGACTTCCTTTGTCTTATGTGACTCTTAGTTGGATTCACAAGATCCAAGGGTGAACTACTGGGGAGAGACAACCCTAAACATAAATGAGTGAAAACTAATAGATTTCAAAGCTCTGCTTTTTCAGTGAGAAGGCATGAAATTCCTCTCTCACTATTTAAACTCTCAAAATAGAACTATTAAGAGCTAAAATTAAGGGTATTAGTGCAACTAGGATATGCTGACAGCCCTCAGTGATCTAATACCCTCATTTAGTCTTTAAAAAGCGTAGGAACAGAAATGTGCAAACCATAAATTGCAAAACCAGCATCTGCAAACCTTCATTCAAGGTTCCTAATTGCTCTCTGAGTCAACTAGACATGTGGTTCTTCTTATATCCTAAGACATGAAAAATGGGACTAATTTCCCCTAGAAAGAAAACGTACACATCTATTAACACTGTACATGGTAACCTCAAGAGAAACTGACCTAGGTGACCTTGGTATAGCTCTGACTTAGGCTACCTCCTTCCATTTCTGTTAAAATGGTTTATTACAAGCATTGTGCTAATAAAATCCTTTTGAGTTATCTGAACAATCTCCTAATTTGTTAATAGGTCACTAAAAGGAGTGAATTAGACCACCGGGATATTACTTACTTTCACTGACATCCAAGCAAATAACTCAGAGACAGATTGCTTCTTAGATGGGTGGAGAAAGGCTTTAGGTCATCAGAAAGCCAAATGCACCACGAGGAGTGATAGCTCTTTTGAAACATCTGCAAACTTACATTCTGCCCTTCTTCCCACTGATGTCATGCCAAAATGCACAGGCTAAAAAAACCTCAGAAAACAGTGGCAAAATAGAGTGATTTTCTCAAGACATGTACTGGGTGAGCTAGAAGGAACACAAGGGTTTATGTATTTCATACATGCAGCAATTTTTCAGTTATAATTTTGTAAAAGCAATCAGGTTGTTCACATTAAGTGCTAAGATTTTATTGAACTGCTTTCTATAGCTGAATACAAAACACATGGCATTACAAGAGATGGAGAGAGGCAGCCTTTTGCTACCCTGTCAAGGTTGCTCTGAAGGGCTGGCTATACTATACATAAGGCCTATCTCTCCTGCCTTCAGCAAGATCAAGGCTGTCTCTTCCACTTGTGTCACAGCACCCTCCTCATCATATGCTACAAACAGCATTACAACACCCTAGTGTTACAGCACCCTAGAGTTAATACCCCTTCTAGCTACTGCAGGCTTTCTTGATTTTCACCTCTGCCAGCTTTTTGAATGCAGAATCTCAATTTTCATTGAAGAAAATTTTTGTATCCTCATTGTTGAAAGCACGAGCTTGAAAAATACAATAGAAAAAGATATAGGTCTTACATTGTTGTTAACTTGGCAGTCATGGCTTGTTAACCATCAGCAATCGGCTGCAGAAGTCCTTTTCCTTCATCTAGGGAATAAGCACAAACTGATTTCTGAGTTGGGTGTTCTGGTTGCATTTGCAAGAAGACATTTTCTTGAGGTCATTGCTTTCCTTAAAAAGGGGAAAATTCTGAATGAGAACAGCTGTGTTATTTATAAATGGCTTGAGCCAATTTAAATTCTGTGCCACAAAAAAGGCATGTACCCACCTTTCCCAATCCCTGCCCTCAGAGCTGCTCAAGCCAGTAGATCCATCTGTTAATTAAGAGAGAAGACAATATAAATTGCTTCTCAGTCAGACCAACTCCCTTATCTGGCTGGCAATGAAGTCACATAATAGTGCTGCTGACTCAAGGAGAGACATGACTAGCAATTTCAGAGAGAGCAAACTTTAGATCTATTAAGGCAATGGTAACAATGCGTGTTCAGAGTGTTCACAGCATCCCAGAAGGATGGATGCATATATAACATATATATATGTTATATATAACACACATATATGTATATAAAGGACACATATCTAACTGAAGACCAACATTAATGTTTGAGATATTCTAGATGTCATTTGGAGATACAGAGCCAGGTAGTATCTGGAAATGATAAACTAAATGTGACATGAACTAGACAAGTCAGTGGGAGGAGAGGCCCTTGACCATAGGCACTAAAGAGCTGTGCCAGAAGAGAAAAACTTCTGAAACTGGGCCAGCAAAGACAGAACATACTGGATAGAATTGTACTGTCTGTGTAAAGGTGTACCCCTGCCCTCCAACACAGCCTAATTGATTTACTCACTGCTTGAGAACAGCTAATTAGATTTGAAATTGGCTTTGATCTGTCATGGACTGAAATTATGCACTCAAGCCACCAAAACGTATTTCACATTCTATACAATTCTAACTTACTTATATTCCATAACAGGTCTTAGGACCTCTTATAGAAACCCAGATTTCAGAAAAATGTTACCTGTATCCCTACAAAATAAGTTAACAATATTTTCTGGCATATTCACCAAATATTATTTCCAGCACTGTGGCTTTCTGCAACTTAAAAATAAATAAATAAATAGATCAAGTATAATGCAAAATAGGAAGAAACAAAGTAAACCACAACCAGACACAAACAATCTGAACTTCCTCCTCCTTCCTTACCACGGGGCTTTGTTTTTCCCCTCACAACTGTTTAGATGTCATGAAAAGTCAGAAAGTCAATTATTAATCAGCTGAGTTTTCAGGCAGATGAAGGCAAAGTAACTCACTACTCATTTCCACATTAGAAAGCAGTAAACACCCCTTTTTCAATACAAATTTCATCAACTGCAAAAAGTCAGAAGCTGAGAGCCTGAAGAGATCTAGGTATGGTCCTACTGGTGCCAGTAGCTAACCTCCACTTGATTTCACTGGAGAAAGACTGTATTCAAAATATACTTACAGATTCTCCCCAGAATTTCCTCACATGAGGAATGGTTTAGCTCAGTCAAAGCATCCTGTTCCTCAGCAGAAAGTGGGACAGACCCCATGGGCAGAGCAGAGCAAAGAAAACAGAAATCCTTTGTGAGCTGGGGAGAAAGGCAGAAAGGGGAAGAAGAAGAGAGGAAAAAAAAAAAAAAAGAAAGAAAAAAGGTATTTCAGGTAACAAAATAGGGAGAAAGGAGTCCAGTATGTTATCTGTGCTGCCATAACCACATCAGCTGTGATTTGCAGCATAACATCCCACATTCAACTAACAGGAGCTGTACTTATTCTTCTCCCTTACTTTTGTTACCTTTGCACACAGTAAATCCAACTCAGGGTAAAAAAACAAAAAAAAAAAAAAAAAGGAGTACTAGTGTCTATCAAAACACTTTAATAACAGGCAACAACATAAGCAAGAGGTGCTGGTAAATCTGGAACAAAATCAGCTCTCTGTTTGAAAAGATTTCAAGCCCTATCAAGGCTAGCATGTTTAACACTTGTCCTTCAATTACCATAGGTGCAAAACACCAATAAACACTTTTACAGAAGGAGCCAGTTGAAATAAATGACAGAAAATCCTACAGGCCTGTGTGAGTCTATTTGGGAATTTGAAGCTTGCAGATGAGCATCTTTGTTGGTAACAGGGATATTAGTCATATACATATGCACAGATACGTATTTTCTGCATATACATCAGAAAAACATGTCACCTGATATACATTTGTGTGCAAGACTGGTATGTATGTGACAGGAGTAGGGGGTTGAGTGAAGAAGTTTGAGAAGAATGAGAAGCTGAAGGATTCTACAGGAACCACAACCACAGGATCACCTGGAATGTGACCTTGAACTAGTAGCTCAACAGTAAGTTATGGATCAGTGAGACCAGCTGAAAGAAAAAAAAAAAAACACCACAAGGAATTTATCCTCTAGCAATCTGGAAAATGGGACTTTTATATACCTGGATTCAGCCTTGCTAGTTCATAAAGATGTACCTGACTTTATCACAAATTTCTCCTTTCACATCAGACCCCAAACTGTCACGTCATGCTAAAGGGTTGAGTCCTCAGTTACATCTGTAGGACATGAACCATTTCAAACCAGTATGGTTTCACTGAAATGAATAGAAAGAGATGGCTGATTCTTTAGAGCCTTGTGCTTTAATTGCTTCTAGAAGGTCCTACACTGAACAGTTCACCTACTTCTATATAAACACCAAGTCCAGGTAAATACATGCAGCAGGCAGATAAGTAGCAGTTTGATTTCATCAACATACTCCTCCCCAAACTATTGACATGTTTACCTTGGAAATTATACGGGTTTAGCTGAGCCTGATATACAAGTACCAAAAGATGGATTTATGCCTCAATAAAAAGCAAGTCCACGTGTTAGATGACTCGGTCATTTTTTCAGGATGCATAGAAACCTTTCAACATACTATGAACCAATATTTCTAATTCTGCATCAGAACAATGGGAGGCTGACTTTGCCTACAGCAACTGATGATCCACGGAGATTCCTCTTTATGCACTACATGTTCTTGCATTGTCTAAACACAGTAAGAAAACAGCCGAATGTGATTTCAGACCCCTGCCCCTTTCATCGTTAACCTGGAGTTGTTTGTGTATCAAAAGGAAGAGCACACAACATGCACTCAAAGCCAGGCAGAGCTGAACCGCCTGCAGCGAAAATACAAATGATTGGATATGTAATTTTTTTTATTCTTTTTTAGTCTAATCATTCTGTCATGTATAATGGATGCACAGGCATAGTTTGGGCTTTTGAAAACCTAAAGTAACGCTTTATTTTATTCCTGTAAATCTCATGGGCTTACAATTGAAGCTTGCAATTCTTCTGTCAGCAGCACAATGGTTAGCAATTAAATTCCGTGGCCCAAAGAGGACTTTGAGGCCTTAATTATACTTTGAAAATCGATTCTTATGATTTTTTTTTTTAATTTTGGGAGCATATGACATAAGAGCCTTAATACATCTGTAACGCATAAGGGGTGTGAGAAGGGACTAAACAACAGATTACCCCAAAATTCTGGGGTTTTTTTCTGATGCATGTAAGACTAAAAATTTATGGAGATCTGAAAGTGAAGGAGGCTAAAGGTGTTGGGGGTGTGTATGGGAGGGTACAGAATATCTGGATGTGGAAGAAATTGCTTTGTGTACTTTCCAGCCCTAAAGAATTAATTAAACAATCCCTACCACTGTGCTTCAGGTGGAGAAGCAGTAAAAGCAATAGAGCGTTGAGGCTTTTTGCCTAATTGTGGAGCTTGGAGGGAGGTAGAGGGACAGCACAAAGACAGTAAGAAGAGATACCATAAAGACCCTCCCCTAACCAAAGTGAACAGTCAGGCTCAAAAGAATTGAACAGATAAAAGTATTTCATATGAAAATTTTGTTTCTCTGCCTGACAAGGCTGTTTATGGCTCATAGTGCCTTACGTCAAATTACCTCCAGTACGTGGCTTCATTTTCTTCTTAAGACAACCAGAAATGTTGCCAGCATAAAGGGAATCATGGCAAAAACAGGCCACGTGACGTGTCCAGAGTTAGCCATGAAGTCTGTGTCTGAGGTGGGAAAGGGTTAAAGTCCTATCTTTTTTAGATGACATTACTGCAAGATCACAGTTGCCTTCCTAAATGTAAAACATTTTCATAGCAATGAATCTAAGCTGCAGTGCCCAAATTGTGATCAAAGCTTTGGATGCCTGGCATTTAGGGCATTCAAAACATTATTTCAGTGTGATTCATTGCAAAAAAAAGAGGCAGCCATCACACTTGGATACAGATTGTCAGTTTTTGAAGCAGCCAGTACAAAAATGCTGGTTCTGGCAGCACTTGGCCAAATTTGGTCAGGTCCCCGTTGTGCCATCATTACCTCCAAACAAGTAACAGCCCATATGCTTGTGACCTAGTTATAAGGCCTCCTACACATCTATGGCTTCCTAGGTCATAGGCCTCCTACTGCTTGCTGTGCTTGCTTGCTCCTTCTGTGCCGGCTCCTATTTTAATCAAGCACAGTCCAGAAAGAGCACCTATTCACAGATTCAGCTGTAATTTCAGCCCTAATGAGTTTTTAGGCTCAGGAGGGTAGGGAGGAAACTCCACTAGTACAGCCACTATAAGACTATCCAGAAGAGGGAGTGCACAGTATACATACACATAAAGCCATATTCTGCTATTCCATATCCTCATTGCAGAGCACAGAGGCTCTGCAAACATCTAGCCCAGTTTTACTCTCTGCCACAAACTCAGCGCTGGATACAGCTCAGTGAAATACTTACTGCACAGCTCATCCAGCAATATATCACTCCTCTTTGCTGTGTATCTGTTTGAGATTTTCTTGGAAGTTTTTAAATTAAAAAAACTCACTTATTTTTGCTTTTTGAGAAGCTTGCTTTACATATTGGCTCGCTAGCCAAAATTAATTTCTCAAACTACAATTTAATTAAGTTTGTTTCCAAGTCCCTTACAGTTGTTCTTGCTCCCTGATTTGTTAAGTAACTTGTAAGATGCAGGATGCAAATTCAAAGTTAATTGCTCAGATTTATTCAAGAGTTAAGTTTATAAATTCACTTCTTGTGAACAGCAGAGTTTTTCCAAGTAGAACTTCTGCTTACGTTTATCTGGTTTTGTAACAACACACCAAAAGGGTACCTAGACAGTGTTGTAGGTGCCCTTGACAATTAAAAATGCAGTCAACCGTAAGAACAAAGCCACAGGCAACCACCATGTACAGTAATTAACCAGCAAGATCTAGATTATGAAAAGGAAAGAAGAAATTGGCAGGCATATTACAAAAAGTTTATAAAAGAAAAACAATTCTGATAATGTTTGCATGCTTTTCTTAATTTCTGCACTGTCGAATGTCCTCTCCTCCCCCTCAACACACACTGTTCAATATCCTACTGAATTACACTCTTTGTGTATTGAACTAAATCTCTGACCTTGGTTTGACTTTTTCCCCTTTTGCTTATCTCGTCCTCTCTGGTTAAGAAAAAAACTCACAAGACTTAATTTTGAAAGAAGGATTGAAAGGCAATATTAACTTTGTTTAGCTCCCAGTAAGAGTATAAATAGCAATAACAGGATTCTTTAAATGATTATTACCTGATTTTATGTGCTTTCCTTACCTAACCTTTCTCTCTCCTTTGTTGTTGTTGATGTCTTTCACAGATTGTCAAAAGTTAGTATTCTGTTGACTTTCGTTATTCATTAAAAATGAAGTTCAAGGACATTGTAGCTACAACTGATAAATACACGTTATGGTTTCAAAAATAAATAGCTTCCATTGTAGTGCAGCGAGTAATATTTTGAAAAGAAAAAAGCTGAAAGAGACTTCCTGCCTGTATTGGATTATTAAGCAATTCTATATAAGCATGTTAAAAAGAAAATCACTGCTGTAATTTAAATTATCAGGACAATATACTGGTTTATCTTGCTGATCTTGCACCCTCTTTCTGCAGAGGAACCAAAATAGCAAGTTCCGATAACAACTCCTGCTTATCTTCAGCAAGGTAAACAACTGAGGAAGTAATCAGTATTAACTGGCAATTTATTATCATTGTTTTGACTCTGTTATCAAGGCTTGAAAAGTTTAAGGCCCAGGTCCAGACTGGATTCACCCCGTCTCTGACTACATGAGGAACAACAGGAGCCCAAGGAAGGCACAGACCCACGTACTGGGCATCAGCAAAGCAGAGGCACCTCTTATCATGGTTCTCATTGCAGAAGGGATTTATTTCTTTAGGAAAGTGGAAGAAGAGGCAGAAATGGCTTCTCCTTTCACCTACCCCTAGCACACTCAGCAGATTGCTAACTATACACACAAGTGGGTCTGCATGGACAAGTGTCAGGGGGCAGGGAGGCACCTGCTGGCTGGGAACCTAAGGGTCTTCTGGCTCCCAGAGGTTGCACAGGGCAACGGTCACATCCAGAGCAGGCCAGTGCTGAGCACACACAGGTGAGCCCTAAGCAATAAGGGGCAAAGCACTACACAATGGTGGTTTAACAGCCCAGGCTCTGCTGTTTGATGCAAGAACTAGTAGAATATCTATGGACATCTGGAGAGCAGGAGCTACATGCTACTCCATGCAAGTTTCTTCACCCTTTTAATAGGCCTAAGTCAGTAGCATTGTAAGAAGAGACATTCCGAGGTGCTTTTTAGGAGAGGTACAGCAGCAGATTTTGCTTGCTGATACAAACAAAATCATTCTGACTTGTTTCCATGAAACTCCTGAGGTTTTTCCAGCGTAAGGATGACCAGACGCACACAACAACTTAGCTACAAGTTTGGCAAAAATACTAGCTTTTGTCTAGTAGTGTCCAGAGGACTCATAAACCACTTAATTACTTGCAATCAAACACATGGGAAAGTCATCTACAGTAGCATTAAGCGCAGCAGTTTTGTCAAGTGACTCAACCCTTCACTGTGGTTGCTATGAATGGGGTGGAAGTTCAAAGGCTTCCCGCTAACAAAAGCTGAAAGAAAAAAGTCCTCCTCTCTTTATACATATCAGTTATTCAAACAAACGAAGGGAATGGCAGTACCATGAGTTGAACAGCTAGTGTCAATAAGAGCAGTTATGGAAAGTAGAAAATAACAACAAAACTAGAACCCAGTGTCAGAGAGTGCTGGAATCCTGGTACAGACTAATGAATTACCCTCACCTGACTTGGATTTCTTCAAAAGGCAGGGGTATGTTGTTACTTTTACTACCTGCTCCAAGGATTGATTTCCTAATTATCTAGAAGCTGAAGCTGTTTCCAAAAAGAAACAGCTGTTATTTTTATTTTATTTAGTGGTTGAGCTAAGGTTCAGCCGGAAAAAAATCCAAACCCAAACAGAAATTCTACATTTTGGTGGAATCCAGTGCAAGCTTTTCTACAGGAGTTTCCCATGAGGGGAAAACAAGCCCCTACTCATTGACCAAATTTCTGGACTGAAATAGGAAGACCAAAAAGCTACAGAACATCTTGTTACACGTGCCAGCTATTCTTAGTTTACCTTAGGAGCCAAAGCTCTCTGTATAATCATTATAGTCTCCTGAGCTACTCAAAGCATCTAACTTGGAGACATCTCTCCTTCTATTGACCCAAAGGATGTTCATAGGTTACAGCAATCCCTTCCACAAATACATGTAAAATAGTTCTTTGGAATACTTGGAGTTTGACTCCTTCAGTTTGTTTACTCCTTGAGTTTTTGCAGGGATACCACTGTTAAAAGCAGGACAATCTACACACTTCTCTGATAAGAAAATTAATTTCCTGTTACAGTAGGATTTTTTTTTTTTTTTTTACATGTGAATACATGATGCTGGCAGAGTAACCATCAAAGGTAATAAAATATTCATAAGTCCTGGGACCCTGATTTTAACCAGCAAGAAGATACTAACACTGACAGGGTGTATTTTATCTTTTGTATTTCAAAGTTGTCACATAAACTTAATGCTTCCAATGAGATTCATAGCATATTTGAGGTCCTATGGGTTGTTTGAAAAAAGAACTATGAAGACTTCGACGTACCTTTCCTTCCCTTTATGAGCTCCAAACAAGCAGCACACAGAAAGGTTAAACTGAGATAAGGAAGAAAGAAAATCAACAGAAATTCCCATTGCAGGGTTGTTTGCACAATTGCCCTCTCATGTGTTTAGAAAGTCCATAAACATCAGATGTGCCAGTGTTTTCGGAGAGGGTTTGGGGGCCTTTTGTTTTGTTTTGGTGTTTTTTAGGAGATCTTAAGCCTTAGCTGCTAGCAGAGGCTCCACAAAAAAGGGGCTCCCCAGCCTCCTATACACACACCCCTGTTCCGTGGATTTGCACGCTTCAAGGTTGTGGAGGGGAAAGGCTTTTATTTCATTTCTTTAATGAAAAAAGATCACTTGCTAATTTGCCAGAATGACACAAGACATTCAGTGTAGCAGATCTGTGCCTTATTTGCAAAGCTTAGGCACCAGAGCAATAAAATGCAACAACTGGCATTTCAATTCACCAAGTAATTTCATTATTCCAATTCTGCAGCAGGTCTTTGATTAAGCAGAAAGTCTCCTCTCATTGGAAATCTACTTGAACCAGTTCAGCAATGCTGACATATCTGTGAAACAGCAGCACAGGGAGCCCATGAGGAGATATTTTGCCCCCTTTCCCCCTACCATCAGCCCCAGCAATGTGTATGAGCCACATTTCAGCAAAGAGCTGCTCTGCTGCAATGGCAGAAGCCTATGCAGAGTCAGCCTTTTTCCAGGGGTGAAAGCCAAAGTAACCCCCACTGCTTGAAGGGAGGAGACTACATATAAGTGGGTAAACTTGTGAAAAATAGAGAGAAAGGGAGCTAACAGAGAAATACCTGCAGGTTTTGTGACAACTTTAGAGCCCTGTACTGGAAATACAAAGCAAATGTTTATCAAAAAGGTTTGAGAAAGAGGTAAGAGAAAAAAAAGCATGGCCAAACAGGGAAGTTAATAAGCAGGCATCCTTCAAAAGCTGAAGTGAAGTACAAATGAAGACAACAGGAAGCACTGCAAACTCTGGCAGGTTAAATGTAAAATACAAAACAAAAGAAAACATTATTTTTTTGAGGAACAATTTGTAAAAGGCAAAGAAGAGGTTATTGAAAAAAGACAAAAAAGAACTGTGACCTGACATCAGGATCAGATAATGTTAATCCGACAGAGTGGTGACAGACTCTGAAGGATTTCAGTGATGTGGGTACGCCATGTAACATCTCTCTTGAAACTGGAAACTTGGGAAGTGGCAAGTAACACACCAACTTTTAATGGGTATTAATAGTGGTCCGGAAAACTACAGAGATGTTATCTGACATCTGAGTCAGGCAAATTAATTTCAAGAGCTTTTGATTTTAAGACTGATCTCCTAGAAGATCTGAAGTCTGATAAAAAACTCAGTGTTAAGGCACAGGTCACATTGCTCTTGTGTGCTTCTCCTCAAATGTGGATGACTATGATTTGGAACAGAGGGTGTATTTTCCAAGGGAACCCCACCTACAACAGTTTTACAGTAGTACAATCTCAAAGTGACAAAGGCATAAATTACTATGACCAGCTTACTGGTCTCTGTAATAAAGAATTATTTCTTATTCTTTTTTGGCTTTTCCTGGCAATGTTCAGGCATTGACTTTAATGCTCAATTTTGGTAGATTCAAGGTGACCAGAGCCATTCAGAAGATTCACGTGTCTCCAGTTACTTTTGAATATATATGTTTGTGGGTTTATTTTGGTTTCTTTTTTTTTTTTTAAAAGAAGTAAGCTCCTTCAGTATTGACACATCACATGCATTGTTGCATAACACTACTTAATGCTAGTTCTTCATGGTTTTTTATGCATAGAGCATTAAATACATAAATAAAACCAATGTATTTCATATTCAACTTACTCTGGTCAGAATCTGCTTCTCGCAAGTTATAAGAAAACATCAGGTCTTGTTCTGCACTTTCTCCCAGTGCAGATTACTGTTCTTGCTTAGGAGAAACACTCAAAACCAGCTTGTACAGTTGGTAGTGAAAGTAATCATCCAAATGATTACAGCTTTAGACAGCTGCAGTGGAAAAAAGCTCCCTCAATAGATAGATTCCAAACATCAGAATAGTTAGAGGTAACCTCAAGCTGATGCAGCTTGTTTTGTAAATCAGACTCTTGCATGATGGAGATTGATTACAATTTATCAAATCTTTCTCTGGTGTTTCATTTAAAATTCATACTAAACTGGGTCCATGAAGACAGGTCCATTTATAACTTTTTCCTCCTTATTCATAGATCTTAGATCTTCTGTCTAGCTATACTTGAGTTCTCTTGCTTTTATATGAATTAATAGCAGTTAGTTATGAGGGGGCGGGGGGGGAAAAAGTACAAAAGTACAAACAGAAGATGGGTGTTGCTCTATGCAGCACGTTGAGAGCACCCAGGTCCTGCTATAGTCATCCCTGTGACTGTGTGTAAATGGTTTTAATAGCTGTTCTAATTACAGAATTAAAATGCACTATAAATTTGTGGGCAACTGTATGTATTTCATCTGGTATTTTGAACAAAATGGGTGTGAAAAATACTGGCAAAGCTACATCTGACCAAAAAAAAAAAAAAAAAAGAGAACCTAACCCTTAGTCACATGAGTAATCATTTTATTGACGTCAGGTGACACTCCTTATGTGAGCAGGGTTATTTACATGACCAAGAGCTTGCAGGATTAGGTCCAAACAGTATTCCAGAAAGAGTCCTCATAGGTCTCAAAGATTATCTTATTTATTTCGCCCTTTGTGAAGAACTCGTTGAACTGAAATTCCCTCTGATAAATTCAGTATCTTCTCTAGGCTTCCTACTCCCTTTCAATTGGTTTTCAGCTATTGTCTTGCAATCATAGTGATTGGAACAGTTACTTAAGGTTTAATTTGGCAACATAAGGTAATGCTGTTGCAAGAACAGCTTTAACTAAACTCCTGATATAAGTCTGGTTTTAGTTCATCATTAGGACATATCAGAGTTTATGTACGGTCTCTCGCTGAGTTCAAGTAATGCTACTGTATTGCTATTTTCCTTGAACTGCTTGATATAAGATTTCAGTATCAAATTATTACTTCATAAATACAGAAATACAGCTTGCATAAAGTTTTAATATATAAATGACAAAAAAGAAAGTCTCTTTTTCTCATATTTTTTTCAATTGTATTATGCCTCTGTAGTAAAATAGTCTGTATCGTAACAGCACTTAACAGATATCAGTAATAAATCATCATTATTAAATCAGGTATCATATTAATCCTTTTTCTACTGAATTTTTAGCCTTGCTCCAATCTTACACTATTTTATCATGGATTATATAGCAGTATATTCAGAAGACCACTACCAGAATCTTAAATCAATTATATATAAGGGGTTTTTTATGCATAGTGGAAAAGAGACGATATTTTTTTTAGTTGAGAAACTATCTACCTCTTGGTATTTGTTGAAATAGGGCTGGCCCTTAAAACTGAGTGTATGACATCATTCATCTACCTAAACAGAATGATATGAAATTGTTTACATTGTGGCACCTTGAGCCCTCTCTCTTAAGCAGTAAAAGGGAGCTGGATATGTCTTTGTGCTGCCATCCACACCTGGACAAGGGACCTGTGGATATGCACATGGTTATGTGCCTCTGTGTGTACACTCAAATGCACAAATTTTCCCAGAAATGGGCAGGTTTTAGTTCTTCTGTCTCCTGCTGTAGTCCCAGCACTCAACTCAGTTCCCCACTGCCAGGTTTAAGATGATAGAGAGGAAAACAGGAGCTTATGCTGCTGTGAAAGAGTAGAATTGTTCCCAGAGCCAGTTTTAAAGCACAGAAACTAACTTCTGCTCTGATGGGTCCTGCAGAATACACCTTACATGGCCTCAAAACACAGCCAGCAGCCATTTTGTTTTAATCTTCATACAAAAGAAAAGTATATCCTGGCCAATTAAGTCATCATCTCATGTCCACTATCCCTCATGGTCACACAAAAAGCTGTTGATCAAGTTCAGGATAGACAGAACTCTTACTCCTTTCCAGAACATCACTGACTACAGGAAGGTTTGCAACAGAGAAGGCTTTAGGCTTGCAATAGAGAAACTCAGGTCAAACTCTCAAATAGATTTGAACCCCAGATTTTCAGTTAGAAGTAATCTGTTATTATGCCCTACCTAACACTATTCTAGACCTAACAAGTATGCACACACTGAGCTTCAGGAAAATTCTACTTTTGTGGGAGTATGACACTGAAGAAGACTCAGGTTCCAGATTTTTGTAGTGTCCACTTTAAAGGGACAGATTTAGTCATTTCCAGAATGACTGAAAAAGCAGTAGATACTACACAATCCTAACCAACAACTAAGATATATATACATCAGAGTGAAGAAGACATACCTGAAAATGCAAGGCTTTTTAATAGGTTTAGAGAATGAAAATAAATTCCATCTTGCATCAGCAAGGATCATGAAACACCTTATGGACAGTTTTATGGGCAGGATGATGGGCAATAGGTGCAGAATTTGTGCAAAACAAGCACCTCTGCTGTGACTCAGATTCACTGTGTGCTTTACTATGTATTTCTCCTGGGAACAGTAAACCACTAGTATTGCCATCTTCCCCTGACGCTTTTCATTACAGAAGCAGATTAAGGTGAGAGCTGGAGTCCTTCTAGTGAAGCATCCCAGATGTGCTACTTACCTGGAAATGCTATTTTCTCTTGGATTCTTGTTACTCCCATCTTCAACAAAGGTGGATTTTGGCGATAAGATCGTAAGTCATGGCTTATATACACACAAACCACTGTGAACCCTAAAAAGAATAATTAGATCAGTGTCACAGAATAAGCCTGCAAAAGGGTCAAGACCAAGTATTCAGGAGTTTCACTTCCAATCTAAGTGGCATTTGATTTTATTTTTTATGTTGGGTTTTTGGTTTTCTTTCTTTTAAAGAGTTAAAAGCTGTAATTGTGCCCCAAATGCCAATACCCAACGTGTAAATGAGAGAGGGGGAAAAACCCACAAAAAATAAACATGGAAAAATACTTCATAGCACAAGTGGCAAAGTACCCTCTTTTTCACCAAAGTCCAGGTTAATAAGCAATACTGAGTTGTTATGGTTTAAAACAATACTTTGAGACCCAAGAAGCAGTGCATCGGGTCCGCTATAGGTTGAGGAATACTCACATACATTCAGTAATACTGTTTGAAGTGAGCTATTGCTTTTTTGCATGAGTCATTTGTTTATTGTCAGCTTTAGCAGATGAATCAATAACCCTGTGTATCAAAGTCTGTAATGTTGATTTGTTTGGTTTTCTTTTCAAAATGTTCATTTCAAACATCTATTCCATTCCTCAGGTAACCTTGCAAATTATTAACACTGTAACCCATAATAAAATAAATCATCAACAGCAAACCAGAAAGGTCCTACCAGGACAAAACCAATCATTTAATAAAAACTCAAGCATTAAGCACTGAATGATTTCTTTCTAATTAGAGAATAGTTTCTTACTAATCTACTTGTATTTCTAGTTAGGAAAATGTGATTTTCCCAGAAAAGATCATCAGTAGCCCACTCTCTGGTCTACATCTTTACAAGCTTGTGTTTCTCTGAAAATTAGTTTAATTCAGCTAACATCAGTTCAAAGAAACTGCTCACAGACTGTTTTTCTGGACTTGTGCTTCAGCTGAACTAATAATTTCTTCCCAGAGATTGCATGGCTTATCAGCAGAGTAATGTCATGAGAGATTTTTAAGGCACTATTCTAAAAGAAAGCATCTGACTCTGAAAATATTTTCCTTCTGGGACCAACAAAGTCATTGACATCAATATAACAAAGAAAACATTTGCTGTGAGAAAAATCTTTCACTATATTGTGAACATAATAAATTAAGTTCAGTTGTTTGGAATTCTAGTTTCATTTAAGCCTCTAAAATAAATCTGCAAACATTTAATTTGTGTGTAACTATTTGTTTTTTCTCTGAGGACATAAATGCAGGAAGACCTAAAACTCCCACAGATACCTTAGTTTTTTCTACTTACCTTTTTTAAAACCAGAAAGGAGTCCGGTCAGGAATGCCCTGTGCAGGGCTTTTGGTGTTGGCCTTCCTCACTTTACAAAGCTATTGAGAGACAGAAAAAAGTCCTAAAAAATTAAGGTAAGGCTCCAAACAGGATTTAAGTCAGTGGCAGTTTTGATATTGAATTCAGATCCAAGGTTTTTTTCTCCTTTTTAACATAAGTGCAGGCTTTTTAATGAGATTTTCAACTGCCTCTGCTAAAATTAGATGCACAAATGCCACCAAGTAGGACCATTTCAGGAACGCTACTTCCAGGCTTTTACTTTCAGGCTCAAGGAATGCACGTCAGAGAGGGGCCCATAACACTTCGCTCATGTTTTGTGAGAAATACATTTCCAGTGTGGCCACTTCCATCCCAAGTGTTCAGATGCAGAGATGCCAGTTTGGGACTATCAGTGACTTGACACAAACTGAGCTCCCATTAGCTGTCTGTGCCTGATCCTCACTCCAGACACCAATGTAGTGTTCAGTATCAGCATCGAGAAAGCCTAAGAGGCAGCAAATATGAAATAGTAGGTACAGAGAATGAATAAGAGTCTTGGCAGCTGGACACAAGCCTAGGACATCCTGCCTTACAAACACCAAAGGAATGGACACTAAGGCTGGTTTTTCTTTTGTCGAGCCATTGGCTATCAGGAAGTATGCACTGCCATGTTTTCAAACTCCTACACCAAACTGTCTAAGAAGGGCAAACAGTGGATACCTTTCAAAATGTGGTGTTAACATTTATTTACTGCCCGATGCATTTGCATAACAGCTAAAAGAAGTAGCATGCTAGAGGCTCCATCTGTGAATTAGGGTATTACCGTGTAATTCTCACTTTGCTTTGGATTTGTGCTTATGTAGTAAAGGGAATATCTTTATAGAAATAATTAAATTTATCTTTTTTTACAACAATTCACTTCCCCTCATGAAAAAAAGTTTACAAGTTATTTTCTTTAACACAAATACTGATAGATTTCTAAAGACTGAAATGCATTTTGCCTTTCTGCCTTATCTGACTCATACACATGGCCTATAAAATGTATCATGCCTTTTACAAAAGCAAATTTTTAATCAAGTCTAGCCTTAGTGACCTTCTTTGGAGCATTCAAAGTACAATTCAGGCTTGGTTTACATATTGATAAGTCACTCCAGAACAAGATCAGTGAGCCATGGAAGTGTTTCCATAGGAAACCAAGCCAATAGCACATGCTGCAACAGTTGGTTGTATTGAAAAACATCCTGAGCCTGCATGGTAACTACCTTTTCTAGCTGAGCCTGGTCCAGACCCCCTCCAGACAGTCATCACTCTGCTGCAGGTAGATCTACCTGTGCTTCACATGATTTTCTCTGGATCCAGGCTGAATCCAGTCACTGTTTCTCCTCAGATGTCTTTCATTCAGGCATGCCTGAATACAAACCTCTTGTCCAAGAGACTTCTATAGACCCAAGTATCTATTGTCAACTCAGGCTCCCAAAAAACAGAATCTCAAACACTCACTCTACAGAGTTACTAACACAAAAATGCTACTTCGCTCTTTAGGCATCTGGTAGCAGATGGTATCTTTAATACCAGTGGAAACTACTGTGTATATCACAGTAGACAACCAACTGATATACACATGACATATGTAAAACTGTTGGCAGGGAGTCCTTGTCCCTTCCTAACATTCTGAGATGTAGGAAATCCTAAGGAAAGGAAGCAGGGCAGAGGACATGCCAACAGGAGTGACATGCAGCACCATCTCCCAGAGCAGGAGCAGCAGCAGGAAGTTTCCATGACATTTGGAAATTGCTTCTTTTTGGCAGCTTGGGAGTCAGAACTGAGTGGCCTTAAGGACATCTCGTGCACCTCGTGGGGAAATGGCTGCCTGGTTTGTCCTTAGGTGGTTGTGCTCCAGGGAGAAATGGAGCCAGGCATACAAAACCCATATAATAAAACCTATAAAACTACCTACATATTATAGCAAGAACTGTTCTTAAAAGAAGTAACACAAACATAAATAGATAGATATACACAAAGGCAAGGGAAAATAAGAGCACAGACTCCTGAAAGTAAATCAGAAGTTTGCTCTTTCTGCAGCTACCATAGCTTATCCCATTAGCTGTTCCTGGACACTGGTGTAACATTTCTGTCTTGAATGCTGAGTAGAAAGAGAGAAAGAATGCTCAGAAAGAGACTGAGTAGAAATATGCTTTCTTCTGTTTATTGGAAGAATTTCCCCAAACCACTAGCAGTTTTATTTTATTTTAGAAAAGTTCATACAGGGCTATTCCCTACAGCTAGGGAAATCTTGTATTTCAATGTCTTTAGCCAGCTTGCTGCTAGCTAACTTCAAAGCATCCTGAACATCTTATGAATGGCAAAAATCCAGAGCACCAAGTAAAATTGGATCTACTTCAATGCTAATTGAACTGTACTACCTACCACCACTTGTTTTGTATACAATAGATAAGTAGCACAAATAGTTTTGTGGAGTTACTATGGAGAATAGTCTATTTCTGTTACCCTTCTCAAGGCTGGACAGAGTGTTCCCTCAGCTTCACACTTAACCTACTCCTTGTGCTAACATCGTGTTGATGTTTTTAATCACCTGAAATATATTTGTTTTAATGATCCATATCCTGATGTCAACCTGGTCACAAAATAAACAAGTTCATAAAAAAAACCAAAAAAACAAAAAACTGCTGGGAAATAGAAGGTACGAGTTCAAAGGCAGGAATTTCTGTCCTGCCTGGTTTAAGGCCACGCTGGCAGGCTTCCAGGGAGCAAGGGTTGCATCTTGTTTACACAAAGCTGAGCAGACGCCCTTCTCCCAAACACATTTGAAATCCTACTATCAAGTGTGCTACCTGCCCCAGGGAAACGAGCAAAGCAGGCAGAGACCTCTGGAAAGGTCATTTTTTCCCAATAGTCAGGAGGACAGCTCAAAACTGCTCCTCCTCTTCGTGTTTTGTTTTCTGATTAAATCGAGATTGCACTCTTGAAAGTGCCAAATCTGCTCCCAGAACTTGTAAACCCTCGTATTTCCTTTTAAATATTTACAGCAGGGTAGAAAACAGACCAAGTTTTGGTCGCTTTGCCCCAAAAGTGTGTATCACCACAGTGCAGTTACAACATCTGTGCAGTCTTGTATTTGCCTCGTTCACATCTAGGACACAGGTCTGTGCAGTACTTTCTACCAAGAGCTGGGCTAAACCATTCCCTTATTTTACATGGATCACTAGATGGGGCCTCTCCAATAAAGTATAATGTGAGTTTTGTCCTTGCAGAGATATGGACTGTTTGCCTCAGCTTGCTAAACCAGGATTTGATCACCAGTACATTAAGCAAATACACCACTGTCTTTAAAAAATGGGTAAAAGGAAATCTGAGGTAATGTATCAAAGCCAAACTTCAATGCCTTGAAAACTCACACACAAGTAAATATGAAACAAGACGACAGGTTAATTTAAAAAAGGCATCAAGTTAAGGCAAAGTAAGGTACTTACTTTCTTGGGTGAGGCAAGTGGTCCAGTGGCAGAAGGAGAAGCCACAGAGGTTTCTTCCCCTCACTTGGTAAGGCACCTTCCCACGGGACATTCTCATAAGGAATTATTGCCTGGAACAAAGCTACCAAATCATAGATGTGCAATTCCCTGAAAAAAATTCCTCTCCAAACGTAGCCATCGATGGAAGATTTGTTATCAAACCTGAAGGGTATTCAAGTGGGATCACATTGTTTAGGGTGAGTCTAGAAGTCATATCTTAATGCAATGACAAAGTAATTGCAGATGCTTTAGAGGATGGGATCGGAACTTGAAATTGTCTTGACAAATTGAAAAGTGGGTGAAAAAGCAAAGAAACAGGAGCCCACAGAGATTCTTACCTACTCTCTGACCCACAGGATCAGTTCTGTCAATTCAAAAGCCTCCAGTTTTTTGTCAAACTTATTCTTAAAATCCTCTAGTGGTATTCCATGCACTCCATATGTGTTTTGGTGTGGGTTTTTATTCCCAAAGGCTTAACTACATTTACTGCTAGAAGAGCTTTTCCAAAAAATGACCCAAATCTCCCTTAATATAATTAAAATCCTTCTTGTCTTGTCCACTGTGTAGATAGAGGACATACTGCCTTTTAAAGTCTTACAGTTTTATGTAACACTCCACTCATTCCTTCAGTTGTTTTTAAACTGAAGGGCTCAGGTTTGTTTTAATCTTTCCCTAAGAATTCTTTTTCTTAGATCTCTGACCACTCACAGCTTTCATCACAACGCTCTCCGACCACCCCATGTCTTTCCTGAAATTTAGCATCCAAAGCTAGACCCAGGTCTCCAGTCAAGGCCTTACTAATGCTGAGTAGAGCAGGTACACTTTTTCAAATAATGCTCCTTACAATGCAATATTTATACTCTCGTACAGTATTTATGTTTTCACCCATAGTAGGCCATTGTTGGTTAGCACTTGGTTTGTGATACTCTCTACCGGCCACAATTCCTTTGCTGTAGAAAAAATTCCTTGGTGCATGTGGTCAAACTAAACCTCTTGTAATCAAACTAAATTTGAGGTTCTGAAGTCAGATGTCCACATCGCCCTTTTTCCAGGGGAAGGCCAAATGACACAGGTAGTTATAAGCTTAGTTGGTGGCATAGTTGTGAGGTTTTACAGGATTAGCAAATACTGTTGCTTTTTGGGTACCAGTAGGCAGAAAGAGTTTGCTCTTTGCTTTACAACATGGCGTTGATTTGCCAAAGTAAAGACAGTGCAAAAACACCATGATGCTCACTCCTAGCACCTTCCTGGTGCATGACATTTCCTTCAAGCACCTGCATAAACTTGACTAAGCCTGATCTCTTTTGAATCAAAGTGACACCCTGCTTACCAAGGAACTTGATTGAGTCAGTACATGTCGTCTCACTGCAGTCAACAACCTCTCCCCTCCGGTCTTTCAGGAAGACCTTTGTACAGCCAGTGTCTCCTTTGATCCCTACGCTCTCAGCTTCGGCAAAACAGCTACATCACCCGGGTCAGGTAAGGTAATCTGGATCTTCAGATCTATTACCTTGCTGTTGTTTCAAAGAGCATTGTTTGGGAGGCTCCTTATAAGGCATTAGACTGCACTGGCTGAGAGATTTCCTCCCTTTGCCCAGGCCTTAAGCATGCAAGGGAATGTACAAGACTTTTTTCCCCTCTTTCTCTTCCTTTCCTGTACTTCCATTCCTTTTTTTTTTGTAATTTAGCTCTCTATTTTTCTCTTTCATTCTCTTCCTCTTTCTCTCTTCCTTCTCTCTCTCTTTTCTCTTATACATGCACAGTTCCCCATATCCACTATATAGCTTACCAACTACAGGTAATAATAATAATAATAAGCCTAGTATATTAAAGACTCAGTTATTCAAATTTATGTTCCATGAGCCACAACAAGCAAGCAGCCCATTTCCTGTTTTCGCTGATGTCAGAAAGTCAATGCTTTAAATGCCCACAGGCATTCTTGGCAAATATTATAATCCCATTACAGATGGGATTTCTATTCAATTCGAAATAAACAAGCACGCAAAATAGCACAACATTCCCACACCCACCCTCCCCCAAGTCACCCTGTCATCTACCACTATTCCTGCTTAAAATCTATATATGTTATTAAAGACACTTTGCAAATGCAACCATGCAAGACTCCAAGCCTATTCATTTCTATAGAAAGATGATGTATATAAACATAAGCATTTCCACATTGCCCTGTTGTTATGATCCAGCCTTTTAGAGATAAAAAAGCAATTCATCTCCTGTCAGTTTGAGGTGACTAATAATTTGTCAGCAAGAGTACTAAAAAGGAACTGCTTACAGGGCAGGGGAGGGAAAGCTGGAATAAGGTCAGCCTTCTAGTAATCCACCATTGAGCTCCACCAGACTGACATCGCTAAGTCACTAATGATTTAGGAGATGGAAAATCATATTAAAGTATCCACATTAATTTGAACTCTATCCAGTTGCCAAAACAGAGAAAAGAGACACAATGTAAATTACAGAAAGACCTACTGAAGCTGAAGACCTGGAAAGCTGAAAGCTTTCCAACAGGCAAGTGTGCTTCCAGACATTTCAAAATGCACTAAGTTTTGCACCAAATAAAATTTTAGCTTAAAAAAACATCCTGAAAGATATTCAGATTTCTACTTAAATCTTTTCTTTCACTCAAGTATGCTGAAAATGTGAGTTTGCCACTTCTTCATCTCCCTTTCTTTCCCCAAAAAAATCCTTTTCCAACTGTCTTTTCAAATCTGTAAAATTAATGACATCAAAAGAAAAACATGCAAAGGAAAACATGTAAGAGACCTAAACATCATCTTGTGAATCTCATCCAAAAAAAATGAACACAAGAAAAATAAATTTTAAAAACTGAATTTATGAGTGTAAGATCATCCGATTCATTTTCAAACAGTTTTTTTATCGTAAAAATACACAGGAGAGTAAAAGTTTACACCAAGAATTCTTCAGTCACACTTGTGCAGAAGAAAATTGATTTTCCAGGGACCCTTAGCCACAAACTGCAATGCCCAAGAAGAGAATACATATAATAGAACCTGTGGTACCCTCTCATCTTACTCCATCAGACACAAGAAAAGTTGATTTTTTTTTTTTCTTTAAAGCTTCCATATATTGCATCACTGCTATTGCTAGCATTTGATTACACGATCTTAAATAAATGGGAAAAAAAACAGAAGCACTATTAGTTTATTTATCTTTCTATTATAAGAAACCATGCAATAAATATAGCCTATAGAGAAATTGATCCAGAAGAGTGCTAGAGCATTGGGTCACAGAGCATCTGTTGAAGAAAACAGATGAGAATTAGGAGAACTAACAGATGAAGTTGTTGGGAGAGTTAGGAAAGCAGTCTGAAAGCACAAATCTAGAAGTAGTTTTATAGCAACTCCCCCTCCAAATTTTTACTTAAGTCTTTAGGCACTGAATCCTATTTTCACCTAATTTACAACACTATTTTGGAACAGATCTGATCTTAGTCTAGGAACAGTCATTTTAAAAAAAAAAGTCTAGGAAAGGTTAAAAACAATAAAACAAGAAAAAACCATGAGTTTATCTCACAATACACATCAGCAAGACCTTGCTGATGGGATTTTACATGGTGAAATGCTCATGGAAGTTCCACTGCATTGACAGCAACTTTTATATCAGCTTTTGGTATTTCTACTAACTTCCCATTAACCAAACAGGTGAGGTGATGTTTGCAACAATGCAATTTTTTCCAAATACATCCTTTTGAGTATGAAAGCCAAACTCCTGATCAGGATTTGCAAATACATATAAAAAAATATATATACACACGTACATACATGTATATGTAAAACTAAATAAGTAGTCTTAGCAGGACTCTTATTACTGAGGTAAGGATTAAACTACAACAGAAGAGCATCTTCCCCAGCTTTTTGGTATTATTCATTTCAGTTAGATCCTAAAATACTCTGAACCTGTCAAAAGACAAATATTTTTGGTAAACATTTGAATTGCTTAAGAATATACTGAAGCAACAAAACTGATACTCTGCTAAGCACATCCAAATTCCCATGAGGATAGAGTCCTTGTTCATACTAAATAGGAGACACCTTCCTCTGTGCTAGAAGTAAACTACTTAAGATATGATTAAAAGTATCCATATGGTAAATTATTTTACTTAATTCAGAGTAACTTTCCCACCTAGACAACTCCTAGATTTCTTTATGTTTACTTCTTAAGATTTCATAAGATCTTCAGAAATCTTCATGTGGGTAGTTTCAATGGGATTTAAAAAGATAACTGCTATCTCTTTTGCTAGAGATATTTTTTTTTTCTCCTAGAGAATGATTTTGATTTTGCTGGAGTAATTTTCCCCTTGAATACAATGAACCCATATTCTCAGCATGGCAGTTACTACTTTCCTTATCTATGTTGCCATGGAAACACAGGCAAAGATTAATTTTATTAATTTTTGTAACCAGGCTATTGATTTCCTCTCCCTTACATTCTTATACTATATTACAGCTACAAGAGTTATGATCTAATGAAAATGAAAACTCACTTTAATGTCATAAAAACAGTTGTTATCAGTAGGTGATACTAATACGATTCTTCCACTCCTATGCTTTCCAGGCTTGAAATAGTAGCACAAAAAAAATATCAATATGCACATCTAATTCTTCAAAGATTTTTGGGAAAGAATGCAGTCGGTAACTTTCAGCTGCTTGATCCAGCAAGAGATTTTTCTCATTTCTTTTACTTGCCTTTTGCACTGTCCTCTCCTTTCTGTTAATAACCTTAAGAACACGGGTAATTGGAAACCCCAGCATTTAATCTTAAACTCCACAGATTTCCACACTAGGTTGGCTCTGAACTGCACATTGAATGTGACCCAGCACGTGAAAGTAATGTGTGGATGACACTGACTGTATTTCTATTTGTAGGAGAAAGAGTGAAACACCTGGAAAATGCCATTATTTGTAGTTTCTCAAGTAGTTGCAAACAAAAGTTTTTTCTATATTACCAGTTTAGCATGCATGACTGAACAACACCTTAAGACTTCTTCCAAAATGCTGCACTTCAAAAACCATGATATCTATTGTCTGACTTGTGTCAATTTGCCTAAAAAGCATTACAGATTGTCTGTTCAGTGCAGAAGGCTACAGAGAAAAAAAACCTCTGTGAATGAGACGAGCATCTACATCAGGTCCCCATGAAACACTACAAACAAGATCAGAATTTGTAGCTGATCAGCCCTAGCACACCCAATGGCATTGAAATCAGTAGAGTTAATAGAAAATTTGCACTGAGGCTGAATTTGTCCCAAAGACCACATCTTTAGTTTCACGGCTACTATTAGCACTTGCAACGATGAATCACCAAATGTTCTCATTAAAAACTGTGGAGTAAAAAGGAAAAAAAAGGCACTAGGAAAATTCCCGAGATTTAGTCCCTATAGGGCTACAGAATGCACGGGGTACGCTTTGCTATTGATTTAGGGAGAGCAACATATACATGATCATTTACATCAAGACATGTATGTAACCTATGTCTGATAAGGGACGCCTGGAAGAGCTAAGAGAAGCAAGGTAAACAAACATAAACCACTGCAAATCTAGTCCTATAATCTTGTAAAATGCACACTTTATGCACATCAGTGGAGCTCAAGAAGTCTGAAGTCACTTAGCTATTTTTAACCATTCAACATTAAATAGTAAAATGTGAATCAAAAGCTTAGCTATGTTGACTATTTCTAATGTAAAAATTGATAATTCAGAAGGAAATAACAGTGATGTAGATACCTATGCATTTGCTTCTCACACTTAAATTTTATATTTTAAGAGCTTTTAAGCAGAGAGTCCAAGTGAAGCAAAGCAACTGGGAGCTGTCACTAGGAAATACGGTAGTCTAGATTTATAAATAAAAAAAATAGTGAAAACCGATGTCAGGTTATTAAATGGAATCAAGTGATTTTGTGATTTTTAAAACATATATAAAATCCCTATATTAGTATGTTATCCATTTAATTGTAACTGGTGCTTAACTGTAATAACACCACATAGTGTAAAAGTGATGCATGTCAGGTAAGCAGGACTTCTGATAAAAGTCTGTACAAGTTTTTAACGAAACTTATTAGGTACTTTGTGAAACAATCTTACTACAGGATGCTGTTCATACACTGAACATAGCACATTACTGTACGTGCCCCACTCTTCGTACCGTCTGCCAATATAGCTACGGACATGGCGATCTCTCCGAGCCCCACGATGCCCCAGGAAATACAAACACAGAAAAGACCAGTGCATTGGTATTGATTTAGAGACAGCAGTGACAAACCAGTATTGACAGCTGGAGATGAATGGAACCTACATCTGGCAAGGGACACATTGGAAAAATAAGGGAAGCGAGGCAACAAAAAGCCAATGTTTTATTGACCTCGTTGCATAAACAGACCAGATAGTAACATCAGTAAAGAGCTCTAAATGCATTTTTTCCTTTGTTCGTTTTCCAAAATGTCCAGTGGAGCAGAGGTACCAAGAATATTACATCTTAGCTACATGTGCAGCGCAGCACAGAGCCAACCTTAACACACTTAGAACACAGAACAAGCCTAGAGAATAAATGAACAGCCTGGGCATAGTGCTGACCAACTTCTGGGGAAAAAATAATACATACATACTGAAAAATTAGTCTGAGGAGAAGAGCTTTCATCAGTTTCCACAATATTTTCAAATGCAAACTCTGTTTTTACCATGTGTTCTGTTATTACACATAGCAAAGCTAAAGTCCATCACCAATTTTGGTGTCAATAAAAATGGTATTTTTGTAAGAGTCAGTTCTGTCTCAAGAGAAGACCAGCAAAAAAATATTTAAAGAAGTACTGAGATTACAAATGGGTATTTGGATAAATCTAACATTCCTAATTAAAAATGGCACAACAGGAGAGGCAAACACAGCCTAAGATGCTAGACTCCTCATTATTTGAGAAACAAGTTTGGTAACTGGTGCAGACAAATTAACAATTAATTTCATCTACTAAGGGAATGCTCAGTCATCAAAAATCATGCCAAATGCATTAAGACCATATGGCCAGGTATTAGTGAAAAACTAAGAGCAAAAGTGGTGATGATATTTACTGTTCTAGACAGTGACTGTAATGTGTATTAAAAAAAAAATAAATCTTTACATGTAGGCCAGCAAGTTTGGAAGGAGTTTGGAAGAGTCACTGCCACTGCCTTACAGACTAAGGGGATCAACCCCTGCCGAGCTGTTTTAGGTGAGATGTATGAAAATGGGCACTGAAAGAGTTACACACAGTGGTGCTGGGCATTATGCCCTGCTGGGAAGGAAATGAGCAGGAACACATCAGTTGCCATACGATTTATTTGATCAACCATGCAGGCAAACTAGTTCCACCTAATGTAAACATGGAAGAGATGCTCACCGGGCAGCTGCAGCAGGGAGACAGGGTGGGCACAAAGGCTGGGTTTTGCTTTTGGAGAGAGCAACAAAGGTTTTCATCTAAGCATAAAGTTGAACTGCATCAGGCTTGCTGAACCTGATCCCTAACCTACCCCAGTTTTCTGTGGTCCTGGGTATATGCTGTCTTCTTTTGTAGAGACACAAAAGATACCAGACAAGAGAAGTGTTCTATGTCTGGAGATACTTGGGCTTCGTCCAGAAGTTCTTTGGGGAACCTGAATATGGCCTCTTTTAATGACTTTTTTTCATGAATTTCCCTTCGTATTTCCCAGCAGTTTTGGCCTCCTCGTGGGAGATGCATTTCTACTGATGTCCACTCTGACTCACCCATCCTTGAGTCTTACAGCACTGGCCACGTTTCACCTCAAGCACAACGCTTAAGGTACGACACGTCAAGTGTACCATGGACTTTTGTCATGAAGAAGCAGCATGGGATGAAGCATTTCTAATGCATAGATTAAAAAGACCTCTTTTTCCAACCTTGCAAGAAATTTTATCACTACTTCAAAGCAGGGTTTTAAATCAAACATTCAGAGACAGATTTTAGCCACATGACTATAGAAAATAAACATGGTATTTAACCATTTAACCACGCTGCAATCATCAAAGAAAGAAAGAAGTTATAAAAATATTTTCTTTGCTGCAAGGCTGTTAGTTAAAAAAAAAAAACAACACAGTATCTTAATGCTGTCTTCATACTGAAACGCATCTTTTTATTCCAGCTCTTTTTCTTCAAATGGGAAGAGCTATTTATCTCTTCTGTTGTTCTGAGGTGTGTTAAACATGCCAACTTCCCTTTCTTTGTAGCTGTGGCAGCTGTAGCCGCTGTCAGAAGTTTGCCTCAAACAAAAGCTGGCAAATTTTGTTTCCTTAATCACCTTACTGAGATACTTTAAGCATAAAGCTCCTGTTTCTCAGCAGTATTAGGATTTTCAAGAAATTACAGTTATAGTTATTTGGAAATCAAATGTATTACACTACATAGAAAGCAATCCTAAAGCCCAATTCTGCTATTGTACTAATAAGATATACCGGGGTAACAGGTCTTTAATGCTATTGTCTGCTGGAGAACTGGAAATGACTCACACAAAGCACCAAATCAGAACCAGGAATTTAAATCAGTGTCATGACCAGCTATCAGAACGTCACTGTATGTACCGGGTAGGCAATGTTTCAGCTCTTCAAAGTGCCTGACATAAACATTAGATAACAAATGCAATGATCCTATAAGCAGTAAGGAGCATTACTCATCATATATTACAAATGTGGGGAAAAAAGCGCAGCAGCACAAAGTTTATCCACACTGAAGCATCACAGACAAGTCCTGATTCAGTCTCATCCTCTGCATATCATCTTAACTGTGCCCTCAGCTGACAATTTCATACAAGTTTAGGCCAGCAGTAGGATGAAAATTCACCAAAATTCTTTTCTATTCTCAGGACACAAAACCATATACAAGCTGAATCTCTGGTGCTGATTCTTGTACAGAAAGAAAGGCAAAACCTCAAAAAGCAAAAATGGTAAAGGAGAAGGGAATCCAGTATTTGATACTTGTGATCATTTAATACTGGAAGACACAGATCTTCCAAATAAGCACAGTGAAAGAAGCTGAAAAATCCCCAGAATGGTGAAATTAGGAAGCCTTCATGCTCACAGTGCTAGCAAGCTCACCAAACAATTTTTCAACAGATGAAAATCAGCTCATTTTCTTATCCATACTGATAGAAGCAAGCTCTTTGCATGCAATCTCAGCCAGCCCAACACAAGGCGAAGCATGAGATTCTGTGCTTGCTATAACCCCTTTTATTATCTTTCAGCAAGCAGCTGTAGGGTAAAAAGGCCAGCAGTATTCAAATCCTAGGATCCTGCCTGGCCAGCAGCATGGCTTCTCTTACTGTGTTGCTGCATATTTCAGGACTGAGATGAATTGCTCCCAGCTGCCACCCTTGCTGAAATCCCCAAGATTTCACCACAAGCTGCAAGATTAGATTAATCACATGGTACCTTCTCACTGGCCCAGTATGTTCCTCCAGTCATAGTATCTCCTCCATACATTCAAACAACCCCTTCTTAGGGACTTTCTCCAAAATTTTTGAAGGCTTCCCTAGTTGTAGCACAGATGAGTACCTACTGCTGCTTTGATGTCTTACAAAGCAACCAACAGCCCTTGTTTGTATTTGCTCTAAATCACGAGCCCAGCATTATAACCTTCCACCAAGCCACAGCATTCTTCTTTTTTAATAAGTCATCCTACCATTTCCTCAGCTGCATCAATATTTTTGCCTGACAAATTTCAGAGTTTTTTGTATTTTCTTTAATTCTGTTTCTGGAATGAAAAAAAGGCTACTGAAGAATGCTCCTCAAATCCTATACCCTCTGGCAATCCTATGCTAGCATCCAGTATATAACTCAGGCAGGTACACTGGCCAACAGACAACACCAAAAAAAAAGTAGCTTTTTTTTGTGTTATCTTTCATTTTCTGTATATTATTCCTTTAATTTTCTTCTATTCTGTAGTCACAAAGAATTTTATGGGGTACCTGTGGCTACAAATGTTGGAAGTGATTAGAACCTGACTCTACAACTCCAAAAAGTTGTTACTTTTCTGGTCTTGAGCAGAGATGTAAAAATGAACATGCTAAAAAAAGAAAAAAAATCAAACCATCAAGGTCCTAAAAATAAGTATATAAAAAAAAAAAATCACATTCCTCACAAGTACTGTTTTTTGTAATTAGGCTGTATGTTGTCACTGTGCATCCACTTATGCTTTTGGAAAAGTCTCCTTGGCTACACCACCTGAACAAATTTCAGAAAGATCTCATCTGAACAACTAATATAAGACCCAAGTCATAGAAGAACTTTGTGGAACTTACCTAGATTCTTGCAATATCTTTTTTTTTAGTACGCCTTTCAGAGAAGGTTGTGTTAAGATTTATGCATATATTTTTACATTCATTGCAGCAGGACATCAAATTTACACGTGCATAAGTCTTTGCATTATTACAGCCTAACAGAAAGTGATACTTGCTGCCATACGTGTTCTGGTGTATCTGCTACAGAATTAGTTGGATTCATTAAAGAGTCCATTTAAAAGCACATCACTTTCCATTAAACTCCTTAACTGCCTTGATTAGCACAGAAATTGCAATTGTTTCGTCCATATTAAATTCTTGATAACTTGTTCATGAGAGTATTCTAACAGAAACTGACAAACTGTGAAGATTTCAAAGATATTCTAAGCATTAGTTACATCCTTAAGAACACTGTACTCCAGACAGTGAAATTAATTTGAACTGGTTTGCCCTATATTTTTTTCCAGCTTCTCAAGAGAGTTTGCTACTATTGGGTTTAACAATATCAAGTTGGTAAAGAACAAAAGTACCACAAGATTTGTGGAACAAGCCATAAATTGCATATATTTAAAAGTTCACTGAAATAAAAGAATTACAATGCAAAGAATAAAGCGCAAAAAAACATGTGAAAAATAGTGATATTCTTATCAGATAGTAAGTCCAGATATGCAATTATTTTTTCTCTATAAAATATCTTGTAAAACTATTCTTTGACTACTTTTGCCAGCTATAGGTAGGGCTGGGAAGATTCTAAGAAGGTACACTTTCATACTCAAAATTGGACCAACTTCACCTAGCATTTGATATTGAAAATCTGCAGAAGCATGTCCCTCTCTCAATAAGAAGAACATACCAAAGCTATTTTTCAGTGACTGTACCAACAGAAGCAGCCCTGGAGCCATCATTTCCACTGAGTTCCTTCAAGCACATACGGGCACCCAGCTCTTCAAGCAGCAAGAAACTCCTCACAATTAGCTCATCCCTTGCCTTTCCCATAAACAAGACATGATGGATCAACGGCAGCAAGGGAATCCTCTTCCCTAAGCAGCAACAACTGAGGGACTGCACACATTCCTGCCAAATACAAGGATCAACAGGGTCTTATCTGGTTTTATTTCTTGGGAGAAGCAGTATTCTGTATCTGAAGCAGTCAAGTATTCTTGACTCCCAGGTGCTGCTGATGTTGTAACTACATTCTGCACTCTTCAGCTGTACCTAGTCTCCAGCAGGATTAACAGACATTTGTTTCAAGAAGTCTGTGGTGGAGACATGGCAGTTTCCCAGAAAATCTGCTGCAAACTCAGTTTTCCTTTATGTTATGTATTATATATTTCACAGACATGGAAAACAGCAACTTTTTAGTCCTTGAAAATTTATGTTCTTCTTTGGTCTCCTTTTCCTTAAGCAACACAATCCTCATGCTTTCAGATTCCCTCATTCACCTCACTTTCCATATCCCTGATAAATCTCATTATCTCTGGACTGTTTGCATTGGTCTACCCCGTTCTGGAAATGCATAGTTCAGACACAGAAAACTGAACATCCCTTTTGACTTGTGGCCTTGCCAAAGGCAAAAGCTTCTTCCCTGACACCAATAAGCAAATTTTTGCTATGGGAAAAAGACACCCAGACTTTAGGAGTTAGACTACAGGAAAAGGAAGTTATGATCAATCCTGTAGCGAGAGAATGATAAAAAAGAAACGCTAATATTGATTTTCTGGTGTCAGATTTCTATGATTAACCATAAATGTATGAAGTTGAATAATAACTTGAATGCCTTCAGTTATTGAAGGCATCTCATTAATTATCCATTACAAAGCATATGTAATTGCAGATAGCATAGCTCTGTTTCACATATTCTGTGTTATACAACTATGATTGTGGTGACCCCAAACTGCCACAACAAGATATTTAACACTCATTTCAGGCCAAATTTAAAAAATATATTAAGATGCTTAAAGATGCAGATTGAAATCACTCAATTATTTAAGATAATTAAATTCAGCATTCATATACAAGTATGATCTTGTCAATAGCTGTAATGAAAAGCACTGTTCATTAGGTTTGGAATTATTAAATCAACATTTTGAAGAGCTACAGGAAAACAGGAACAGCAAGAACTAGAGTTTAGATGAAGACTTTTATAAAATCATCAGCTCGGTGGTTGGCAGCTATCAAAAAGGATAGCTAAGTCTCAGGAGTTATTACAAAAGCAATGCAGCATGAAACAGAAAATAACATTATGCCATTACATACAGCTGTGGTTCTTTCACACCAAGTACTCTGTGAAGGTTTGGTGAAATATAAACCATTAAAAGAGGAAAAGGTTCATAAGAAAGCAATGAGGATGATCAAATGCAGGAAACAACTTCCATATAAGGTATGATTAGGCAGAAACTCAACTGCACAGAAAAGATTTGACTTAAAGGGGATATTTTAGGTGTTTATGTACTCTTAAATAGTCTGGTGGAGGTGAATAAGAATCAACTACTCTTCTCATGCACTGGTTCTCATGCTGGAAGAGAAAGTGAAGCTAGCGGAAATCAGGTTCAGAACAAACTGAGGTTGTTGGTTCTTTCCAAAGCACTTGTTCTTTTCTGTCAAACTAATGTGAATTTTGTGCACCTACAGAATCCTTTGGTGAAGAGTTGTACAGGTAGTACAGGTCTACCATTGCCTGTGTAACGAACTGTCTCCTTCTGTGTTTTGGTTGTGGAGTTCTACTCAACCAAACCTCACATGGCTGTTGTTTTGTACTTCTGTTGACCTTTCCATTTGCTGCCTTTTCCATTTTTAATAAGCAAAAAGCTCACGTGAGATGACAAGACAACTGGAAAAATGTTTAGTGAAGAGCTGCAGTTGGAATTTCAAAATTGACAAATTGCCTGAAAAACCAACAAATTACCTTGCTTCAAAATAGCTAGAACACATGGAATTAGGCAGAGAAAGAAAGAAAGAGGGAAAGGTAGGATATATACTTACCCTATTTTTACTTTTTTCTTGGCATTCATCCACTTCTTGCCAATATTGGAGTCAAAGCAGTGGGTCACAGAATACCTTGATCTGAATCCGCATGTCCATTCCTATGACAGCTAAAAGCAGAGAGAAATAATAAAAAAATATGTACTTTTACCCAAAAAACTACATAGCATTTACTGTTCTGTCTTGAACCGATATGCTTGGAGGACTGTGTTCAGTGGTAGCTAGTAATTAATAATTAGTAATTGGTAAACAATTATTGATAGCACTGGCAATCTTGCTGTACAGTTTTGATGTTTTGTGAAGATACATTCTCATGACTCAATTTTCCAGGATAATTTTTTCCTTCAGGACTCCAGTAAGTTTGTTATGATGACTCACTCCTGTTATTTATTCTTTATACTAAGGGCACAGCTGTTTTGTGAGAACTATTGCCCGGACTGATGGATTATCATGAAGATCAAAACAAAAGGGGATGGATATCTTCAACCTTTCACACACAGTTTTAACATTATTAAACAAACTGCCCATAAAGTGATCTAAAAGACACAAACCGAGTAACTCCAGATTTTGGGGTATGTCCAATATTCTGACACACAGATGTTGCTAAGAGTCATCTCAGTCCATATCTTTGGTAAAGCAAAGGCCAGAAATGTGTGATTTTGTGTTGTAAAAAATCTGATAAGCACAGACAGATGCTTCCTGGTTGATATTGTCAGGTTTTGAAAGAGCCCTCAGTATCAGCAGTAAGACTTGCCACTGGCAAACAAACTCTTTGCTGATATTTTGATTCCTTTGATCCTGGAAAATCTGGATCCAAAAATTCACAATTTATCTTTATTTTAGGCTCTACTGAGAGAAAACAATCTTTTAAAATCCATTAAACTTCTGAGCAGTGATGAAACGTATTCTGAAAACAATTTTTCAAACTCAACAGCATTCAGAAGACAAAGCTGGGCTCAAGAAAAGAACTACTGTCTGTGACAGTATTTTAAAAGAAGAGTTGTTTCCCCACTGTAGCAATACAGGCTCAAAGTGTGTTGACCTTTTTTGCTTCTGACCCTGTACAGAACTGGTTTGTTTCAAGTACCAGGCAAGCCTTACAGATTTTAGGACTCTCCTGTTCAGATTTACTCCACCATTTTCACGGCAAAAACTTTGCGTTCAAAAGAGGAGCGTGAACCAATGCCTCAGTGTTTTTCTGTCAGGAATTCAAATGCTTTTGCTCAGTTCTTATATTTGAAAAGCCATTTGCTACATTAGATTACATTCCAATCCAAAAATTCCTTCACATGGCAATATTTGGAGAGCAGCAGGATGAAAACTTTCCGTAGACAAAAAAGCCCTCAGTAATCAGGAAGTTGGTAAAACCGTGCCATGGAACGACAACATAAGCTGCATAAACACTTTTACATTTTACATTTCAAGGCTGTGATAAACAAACAAGATAATTTTTAGATTTAAAAAGCAAACAACGAACAGATCAAAGTAAATGAGAAATACATTTACTGAATACCCTCTGGAACCTTCCTTCCTGTGAGACTGCACATGGAGTCACCACTAATCATTCACTGTGAACCTTTTGCCATTATATACAAGTCAATGGTAGCAGAAAGCACCTCATAAAACAGAGGCTGTAATTTAAATTCTTACAAGGTTTCGTCAGATTCCTTTATTTACAAGGAGACTAAAGGAAGTGAACCAAGCTTAAACTCACCAGAATCAAGACCTTATTTCTAGTATCAGCGAGTGACATGGCAGAGAAGGCACTTCACTGCAAATCCAGTTTACATTGTCTGATCTTCTCCAGAGACAAATGCTCTTAATTCCTGGAGAGGTAACCTCAAAGCAGTTTACGAGGCCGATCACCTTGTTTTTGTAGGCCAGCCCATCCTTACTAGCCCCAAGAGTTGTGATACTAACTTTACCTGTAAATTTGGGTCAATTTTATTTGTCTTTGTGACTACACACATTTCATTTATTTCAATTCGTGGAAAAGCAAAGTGTTGCTGAGAATAGCTGAGGAAAAGAGAGATTTACCTATAAAGATTATTCAGTTATGAAGCAATAGAATGATGTAGTCTGGTGATAGAACAGACATTAGCAGGAAAAGAGATTGTATGGTATAATATTTTATCACAGAATGTATGATTTTTTACATAGTCTTTCTATGCAAGTGTTGTACATTATTGCGGTAATTTTAAAAGCTTAAAATCTGTTTTTTTTCTGAGCTGCAAACTCAATATTTTGCTACGACACTTATTTAAACTACTGTAACTAAAACTGTCACTTGTCGTGGCCAGACACTTAGGAGAAATAGCAGTTCCCTAAAGTCTGTAGAAAGGTTTATTTTTCCTTGGATTGCTCAGACAGTATTTCCTTTTAGCCTTGTCATACTGCTCTTTTCACCAGATGGTTTGCTGGTTCCTATTCTAGCTAAGAAGGATTTAACCAGCTTGAATTAATCCTTATAGTTGTCATCAAATAAGTGTTAATGCTCTAACACTGAACTAATCCTTCGGGATTTCTTTCCTCTCTGCCCCTGCCATGTATTTTGGAAGAGGAGGGAGGAGAACACTTGTCCTGTTGGGCTGACAGAGAACAACGCAACACCGTGCTCCATTTCAGTAACAGGTTATGGGTCCCCACCAGGCAGTGCCTGGATAATCTGATCAGGCACACTAAGAATGACTAGAAAAGCATTTTTCTTATCATAGGAAAACTCAATAATTTAAGCGACTATATGTGAATCAGAAGACAATACATATGTAAAATCTTCCTCATTTGTTTGTCACGGTTTAGCTTACTGAGGGTACTTATTTTTCACACTGTCCTAGTCTTCCTGTTTTCCTCTTTTAATATATTTCTTTTTCAACTTTCAAAACTAGAATCTCTTTTAAAATCACTTTAGCTCTGCTTTCTTTCCTTCTAGAGTCTGTATTTCCTATTTTACTCCTGAGATAATTAACCCAATGCACCTATATGCCCTCTGTGTGCATTAAGAACAACTCTTGGAATTTGGGTCATTAGCATATTACTAATCTCTGGAAACTAATTAGAAAGCGCATGCCCAATTTGCACTGACCTTTTCACCATGTGACTGACTTAGAATCCAACTAAGCAACTGACAGGCCCTTACTTTTGTGCTTCCTGCTGCCCCTTGGGTTAGGCAGGATTACTAGGTGCTTTCAGTAAATACAGGTGGGCATTTGATATTCTGTAAGAGATGGCAGTATTTGTCACTTAGAGAAGCTAATATTCTGGAAAAAAACAAAACAAAAGCCACATTAGATCAGAAAAGCTTCTTTGGTACTGATGTAGCTCCTCTATGGTAAACCTTGCCTCCACAAAACACTTTAGCTCCTTCTGCAGAACATAACATTTCTGCTACAGATAGCAATCTGGGAAGCACTTATGCACAATCAGGATGATTTTTCAGGGGCAATTTCCCTGCTGTCTTTGCAGAGAAATGGTTTGGATTATGTTTATATTGGAAACTGTTTTCTGGAGGAGTATTTAAACCACATGGCATCAGATTTGTTTAATCATGACAAACTCTTTTCAGCAAAAATGGTCAGTCTGCCACCCACAGACTGAAAAAAAGTTGTATTTGAAATTTTTTGCAAATGTTCTCATTGATCGGTTTATAATTTTCCCTTGGTAAATTGTCTCAACAGCAACCAGACAACCTCAGACCTGCTAGCTTTAGTAAATTACACATGAAGTAATTCAGCAGAATTTAGACTATGATCTCATATCCAGTGAATTTAATGACCGTTCACAAGTATGAAATGAATATTTTTAGATGTTTGCAGGATTAAATTTTTAAATAAACATTTCCAGGTACTGAATGAGCAATTTAAAAAAAAAATATATAAGCCGCCTCTGGTTATGGCTGGGATCCTGAAAGACTTGTTAATCACATTTCCAATGTATCTTTTCTGTAAGTTACTGTTACTTTTTTCCATTTTATGGAGTATAACCAAAGTGTTTTTACACTAGGAGAAGTGTATATTTTTTATACTTTCCTGCAATGCTTTCAAAAAGAAACAAAGGAACTTTTGCTCAGGTTTTCTAACACTAGGCTTCAAGCAGCAACAGGTCATGCAGAACTTCTGCCCAGAAATGAAACAGGTGGAAACATGTCAGTATAATGGAAACTTTAGCAAGATTGCAGCTGGTATGATCAGCTTCTAGTATCATGGTTTAGGTTATA
>BJBW01012429.1:6827-26818 GCA_004320125.1 Scolopax mira | reverse complement strand
GGCAGTTGGGTTAGATGACTGTTGTATTCCCTTCCAACTGAAATATTCTATTCTAAATAAATAGATAGATAAACAAATAAATGTATATTGAGACACTTATTATGTGCTATCATAATAAAGATTACTTGGACTGTTATAGGTATAACAGTTAGCATACAAACTTTTTCAGATATAAACTGCTTTGAATTATCTAAGCAAAATTTCTACAATGACAGATCAGAAAGAAATGGACAAGTTACTTGATGTTTTTCTCACTCAATGAAGAACCAAGTAAGTTTGGATTTCACAAGAAAGTAGTTATTGTTGAAACTTAATATACTAATGACTTCATCAATTTTCACAAGTTGCAAATAAGGTTACAAACAACCCGTACTTGATGTTCATAACAGTATACCTTCCTGGAGAAACATTTTCAATTATTCAATTTTTGTTTGATTTTTGCATAAGTATTTATTTTCTTTTTTTTTTTTCCCAGATCCTAAAAGTCAATAGCTTATGACTTTATTTAGTCATTTTTTTTATTGTCTATTTGGTAATTTTTCCAGAATTTTTTCTCTGCTTATTTGAGTATGTCATTAAAATTTCTTTGGATTTGAATTCTGTTTGGGTAAATGTTGCATCTCTGGCACTAAAGCAGCTAGAGGAGAGAAGACTTCCTTGATTCTCCTCTTTGTTTTGTCTTATTGGGGAAGATTACAGATCCTTCTTTTTTTTTTTTTCTTTTTTAAGAACTTTGCCTCTTTCCACAGTCTGAAAATAGAACCTCGTTAGTTATACTCTTGTTATTAAAGTACTTGCAACCGGCACATTTTCCCTAGACAAAACTTCCTTCCAGAGGGAATGGAAGCCAAGAGGGATGATTTTCACCCTCACTATGAGCACATACATGAAAAATCAATTAGCAAAATACCTTACTGCTGTCTAGCTTTAGACCCTAGAAAGGCAGCAATAGAAAGGCAGGTAATTGAAGCTCACATAGCTCAAATGGTAAAGTCATTCTCAGTCGTTTTGAGACATAAAATTGGACTGACACATCCCTTAAAATAATTGGTGCAAAAGAATTTTTTTTTAATATTAGTGAAGCATTTAAGTATGGTGAATGAAAAATAACAAAATGCAAAAGTAATTGATTTTGTTTCCAGAACTTAGGAACTAGGACTTAGGAACTAAGGACTAACTCTTACAAATAATAATGGAAAAATAGCACTACCTCAAATAGACCATCATTGCATGAACGTTGTCTATGTTGTACCCTGATAAGGTGAGAGTACAGGAAGTAAAAACTGCATAAGATATATTGTAATTAAAGACTGTCCCATAACTCAAACCTGATTATCTTACCTTTTGAGTAGCTAGAATTAACCTAGTCACAATTTCATGCTAGCTGGTCATTCAGTCCAGATTTCAACTAAGTAGAAAACCATTACATACATGAAAATATGAAATATAGCCACACCTTGGACTTTTCTTTTAATACTCCCTCTGGTAATGCATATTTATATTCTGTTTTCAATAAGATTAATCTCCTTTCACTATATTCTGCTAAATAAAGTGGGAAGTGAGAGATACCTACCCAAGACTGTAAAATTTAATTTTCTGCCCTCTTCTCATTTAGCTGCTACTTTTTATCTTCATCTGGGTACCCCCTGCACTTTGAATTAAACAGACAACCTTGCCAAAACTTTTGACATTCCCCTAAATATATAGCTAATAAGCAAATAGAATGACCTCAGTCACCCTTGGAAATTTCCAAATCGTCATGTTTGAAGGCAGTATGTACTTCAATATAGGATGCAAGAGAGAAAAAGTTGAATAACCAGGCTTTTAATGGTTCTGTTGTATTAGGATGGACAATGGGGTCTTAGTTGGCTAGGTTTTATTGTTGGGGAGATACCAAAAATGATGAGTTAAGTAGCTAAATTAATTAATAGATCATGTTAAGTGGTAGTGAAAGAAAATGAATTCTGATGACACAAAGGTATAATTATTGAGATATTCCTAAAATAGGGTTAGCGCTATGATTTAAGTTCATGAAACAAAGATTTCAGGGTTTTTTGGGGCTGCAGCCTGTAAGTTACAGACAACTAAGGAATTGTTATTGGCTAGGATGAATGGCTTCTTTTTAGTAACTCCTGGATTTACTTGACTGTACTTAAGAGTAGAGACTTGGGAAAGATTTGGGAAAGTAGTGGATGAAAAGTAAAATTTATGGTCGACTCTAGAAATGCTGTAAGCTAAAATAAGGGCACATATAGCCTCTGAATCATGTCAGCTTGGTGATGAATAAGACTACCAGGTAGCTTCTAGATTTTGAAAGATAAGTGGGTTCTTCCCTCTAGTCCAAGCAACAATGATAGCCATGGGATATATACTTGCTGAAGAATCAGACTGGTCTGCAAGTGATAGTTTGATAAGAGTGAAGAAGGAGTTTGATAGTTTAATAGTTTGATAAGAGTGAGAGAAGGAATTTCTTCTGCCAAGCGTTTGAGCTCCTGCCAAAACAGTTAAGATTAGTATTAGGGTAAGGCCGTGCTGGATTTCAGATAGGCTTATTCTTTGGATCAGTTGTAACTGAGCACGAAGGTCTCTTCAAAGATCTGGTAAAACCCAGAAGAGCTTGGTAAAATCTCAAAAGTATCCTAAAAATTATGTTTAATATTAAGACACAGAGACTGAAGAGCTAGATTTTTTTCCCCTTTTTACAGTGCAAATTCAGCAGGCTAAAAAGAATTGCAGGAAGGTTATGAGAAAAAGATGTGGATCATGAGAAATGCTGTAATTTGAGAGTAATGACTTAAGACAGAAGTTGAAAGGGCTCCCTGAATTATGCTAAGTATAATTTATAAGGCAAAAAATAGGAAGTAAAAAATAATAAAAAAACCCCCAGACCATTAACTAGATGTTATGTTCTTTCCTACACACGTCCAATCTGGGACACTCTTATCAAAGTGGAAACTATATGTTTAATAAACATAGTAATGACATTTAAAATTTTTATTAGATAATTGACATATCAAAACATAACTGTTATCTGTATGTAACTAATCCAACTGACTGCTAGGACATCCCTCTTCCATTCCCCATCCATGTGCATTTCTATAAACATACTTGAAAACAGTGACCACAGCAACGAGAACTGTAGTTTACTAAGTTTACACAGCAATTGTATGCTAAAGCACTCACAGAAATATTCCCCCTATTGCACCCCTGTTCAAATGTAATGGAATGATTTTCAGTATAATTAATTTCTTAACACTGGGCAGGCTCTGAACAGCCAAGAAAACCTTGTAAGATGTGGCATGAGAGAATGAGTGCTCATTCACCAAAATCACTTAGGGATTTTGAAATTTCTAGGCCTTAATGAAAGACCTAGCTTCAACCTGGCAGATGACTGATCTCCAGAGAAAAAAACAAAAAAAACCTCTTTTATAATTCCTTTTTCCCCGCTCTTCCCCAGTCACTGTGCAAACCCGAAGCAGGAGACCAGAGTGATTAGAACACATCACACCATTTAACTACTATATTTGACTGAGGAGCTTTTAATTTTTCTTCTACTTTTTGATTTTCTCTGTCTTTTTCTTCAAGAAATGTCATTATGCTCACACTGAATAGCAAGTATATGTCACCAGAGCAACATGGATTTCTGGTTTTCAATACATCTGGTTGCCAACACAGGGCCAGAACAAAGGATAGTCCTCTGATTCACATTTCAGCTTTCTTACTCTCTGCATTACACAGGATTATGTGGATCCGTGTTGAAGGATCATTTCTGGAACACAGTGTTCCTTTCTATCTATGCCAGAGGAGAGACCTCTTAATGAATGGACTTTCAAGCAGTTCTGACTGTCTTGATCTGAACCCAAATTTTAAAAATAATTTCATCTTTAGCTTTTTTCTTCTATCCTCATTTTGGGATTTAATTGAGGTTTGGTTTGATTGGAGTTTTTTGGTGGGTATTTTTTTTTTTCTTTATCATTTTGAAGTTGACTTAGTTTGTTGTACATGCTCTACATGGACACAAATAAGTTTTTTGCAGTCTTTTTATCTGCATTTTAATTCCCTCCTATTCATAGAATCATAGAATCATATGGGGTTGGAAGGGACCTCTGGAGATCATCTAGTCCAACCCCCCCACCAGAGCATGTCTACCTAGAGTACGTTGCACAGGAACTTGTCCAGGCGGGTTTTGAATGTCTCCAAAGAAGCAGACTCCACCACCTCTCTGGGCAGCCTGTTCCAGTGTTCTACCACTCTCACAGTAAAGAAGTTCCTCCTCATGTTTAGGTGGAACTTTTTATATTCAAGTTTGTGCCCATTTCCTCTTGTCCTGTCACTGGGCACCACTGAGAAAAGACCAGCCCCATCCTCCTGACACCTTTAAGTATTTGTAAGCATTGATTGGATCTCTCCTAAGTCTTCTCTTCTCAAGACTAAAAAGACCCAAGTCCCTCAGCCTTTCCTCAGTGGATGCCCCTAACCTGTACTGGTGCAGGGGGTTATTTCTCCACAGGTGCAAGCAACCCTTGTTAAATTTCATTAGGTTTCCCTCGGCCCATCTCTCCAGCCTGTCCAGGTCTCGCTGGATGGTGGCACAGCCTTCTGAGGTGTCAGCCACCCCGCCTAGTTTTGTGTCATCAGCAAACTTGCTGAGGGTACATTCCATCCCTTCATCCAGGTCATTGATGAATATATAGAAGAGGACTGGACCCAGTATTGACCTCTTGGGAACACCACTTGTTACGGACCTCCCACTGAATTCTTTGCCACTAATCACTACCCTCTGGGTCCTGTCTTTTAGCCAGTTTTCAAACTTTTGAGGTTTTAATCTGTCAGCAATAATCATGGAATAATAGAATCACAGAATTATTTGCGTTGGAAAAGACCTTTAAAATCATTGAATCCAACCGTAAACTTAACACTGCCATCTCCACCACTAAAACATGTCCCTAAGTACACATCTTTTTAATCTCTCCACCTCAGTGGTTTGTCTGCACTGAGTTCTGCTCTCTTGTTGCTATATCACATGCATAACTGGTATCTTGAGCATGTACTGTAACTTGCACAAAAGTATAGCAATGCTAGAATATGGCTTTCTCTTCAGCAAATTATTTTCATGTCAATAAGTCAGTGTCCAAAATACAAACTTTAATGATTTTACTCTGTAAGATTTATATATAGCTGTACACAGAGTAGATATGTTTCAGATAAAAGAGTTGTGATTGTTACAAGGTTAAGTGCAACTTTCAGAAAACAGACCTCAAGGAAACTAATGAAAATGGTACCAAGGTAAAGAAAGGAGAATCTTTATAAAACAGGCATGCAAATAACTAACAGAAGTAATTTTCAGGACGTTATTGAATCTACCCTTGAGATTTCCTTAGAAAGAAATGCTTTAGGTTCTCATCTATGCTGAATTGCTGGAATGTGCTGTAGGTAATTACATATTGATTCTAGCTGTCAATGGATATACCACCTATCGTCCATTTCCATGCAATGTGAAATGTATAGTCTGAATTAATCTTAAACTATGTTTAAGTAGTTACATTTTAATTACATATTCCTTGTCACTAAGAAAATTCATCCCATTAGAAATTGAAAGTATAAGAAATTTTTAATGGTTAAGTTACTCTGACATTTAGAGCAGTAACAATTTTGCTTACTGCTGTTTTTCAGATATATATGTAATTGTAATGCTTTCTGATCTGAAAGTGTTTGATCTCATTTGTTAACAACCTTCTGTAGAGAAGATGTCAATAGTAATCACTAAGATCAATTTGAGCTTGATTGTTTGTCTTGAAAAGTTATTACAAGATCGATGTCTACTTCCATCTACAATAAGTATTGTTTTTAGTGTTGTTAATGTAACCTTATAAATCTTTCATTATCTTCCAACCATTGAAGTGAGACTGTGTTAGGCTTGATGACATTATCCATTTTTATCCTGCTTAAATATGATTTTTCTGTAATTTGGTCCAAAAGATCAAAGCTAAACAGAGTTGCTAGAAGAAACATACAAGGTTCTGCAGAACTAACTATGTTGTTATGCTGATGTATTGAATATTTTTCTGGTATTAGCATAGACTAATTTTTTTCAGTCTTGAATGAATCTCTGTCTCCACAGCTGTCTACAGCTGAACAACTGATCATATAATATAAGAGCATATATACTGAGCATATAGTGAGCATTAGTTCTTGTGGACAACAGGATGACCATGAGCCAGCAATGTGCCCTTGTGGCCAAGAAGGCCAATGGCATCCTGGGGTGCATCAAGAAGAGTGTGGCCAGCAGGTTGAGGGAGGTCATCCTGCCCCTCTACTCTGCCCTGGTTAGGCCTCATCTGGAGTACTGTGTCCAGTTCTGGGCTCCCCAGTTCAAGAAGGATAGGGAACTGCTGGAGAGGGCACAGTAAAGGTCCACAAAGATGATTAAGGGTCTGGAGCATCTCTCCACTGAGGAAAGGCTGAGGGACTTGGGTCTTTTTAGTCTTGAGAAGAGAAGACTTAGGGGAGATCCAATCAATGCTTACAAATACTTAAAGTGTCAGGAGGATGGGGCTGGTCTTTTCTCAGTGGTGCCCAGTGACAGGACAAGAGGAAATGGGCACAAACTTGAATATAAAAAGTTCCACCTAAACATGAGGAGGAACTTCTGTACTGTGAGAGTGGTAGAACACTGGAACAGGCTGCCCAGAGAGGTGGTGGAGTCTGCTTCTTTGGAGACATTCAAAACCCGCCTGGACAAGTTCCTGTGCAACGTACTCTAGGTAGACATGCTCTGGTGGGGGGGTTGGACTAGATGATCTCCAGAGGTCCCTTCCAACCCCATATGATTCTATGATTCTATGACAAGAGTAGAAGGTTACAAGTTAAACGTATTTTTTTGCAAAGGTATAGATCATATTGAATATAAAACCAGAGATAATCGGCTTTCTTTTGAAGAAATAGCTTTTATTTATTTAGATAGTGCTAAAAGCCTTGATAAATTCTCAATCTATTTCCTTGTTTATCATCACTACCTGAATAGTTTAAGGGCTTTATTTTTGGTTTCTTAATAAGTTTGAATTCTTTAATTTAATTAATCTTTAATTTAATTAATAATTAATATTAATAATTTAATATTTAAAGATTCACAGCAGCAATGTGTGAACATTATATAGATGTGTGGCATTATATAGATGATGAACTCCTTTGTATGTGGATCTAGTACCTAATCTATATTATAAAAAGTAAAATAAAACAAAGTATTACAAACATTTTCTCCTGTTCTTAATTCATTTTTGTTGCATTTCTTAGGTAAGGTGCCTGCTGATGTGCATTTATAGTTCTAACATAACTGTACTGTGCGCCCCCGCAAAACTTGCGCCTCAAATTTTGCTTAAAGTAGTTAATTGGGAACTAGTAATTGAGTAAATCACTCTAATTACTTTGATGCATCTCCTAAATGACAGTTGATCACATTATTGGAGCCATGAGTAATCTTCTGAAAACAGGCATTTTCTCTGTTATTCCCAAAGAACATGGATGGTAACTTAGTTTTTTTCTCTCTGTCTTTCTGGAAGTAACAGTAGCACAAAAACAGAGCTTCCAGACAGGAAAACAGTGTGCAGTGTATTGCTGTGCCAAAAATATATTTTCAAATGAATGAATGGATGTCAATTAAAAAACCCTAAAAAACAAACAAGAAAAAAACAAACTATTGTGGTTAAAACCCATCTGGCAATTAAGCACTACACAGCCACTCTCTTACTCCCCTGCAGTGGGATGGGGAATCGGAAGGGTGAAAGTGAGACAAGTTGTGGTTTGAGTTAAAGACAGTTTAACAGGTAAAGCAAATACTGTGCATGCAAGTAAAGCAAAACAGAACTCGTTCACTGTCTCCCATTTGCAGGGAGGTGTTTGGCCATACCCAGGAAAGCAGGGTTCCTTCACACATAATGGTTACTTGAGACGACAAACGCCATCACACCGAATGCTCCTTCCTTCCTTCTTCTTCACCCAGCTTTATACACTGAGCATGACATACATGGTACAGAATATCCCTTTGGTCATTTGGGGTCAGCTGTGCTAGCTGGGTTCTCTCCCAGCTTCTTGTGAACCTCCAACCTACTCACTGGTGGGGTGTTGTGAGATGTTGACTCTGTGTAAGTACTGCTCAGCAATAACTAAAACATCCCTGTATTACCAACTATTTTCAGCACAAATCCAAAACATAGTACCATATTAGCTACTATGAAGAAAATTAAGTCTATCAAAGCCAAAGCCAGCACACCAACCCAAACAGCTATGACAATATTCAAATGTTAGTAATTTAAGCAGGCCTGAATGAAGTAATTGCTCTCTTTTTGTCTCCATCCAGAGAAAATCAATACATATTGCAATCTGCTCAAGGAAAACTAACAGTATTCTCCTCATGACACCTCGTGGATCCAGTTAAAAAGGGGATGTCAATTTCAACTTGGGAATATTCTTTAGATAATAGTAGCAGTTGATTATTATTTTCTATTTTCAAAAACTTCTTTTGTGTGTGATGGTTATATTAGAAGAATAGAAGAATTCAAACTTTAATAAGTATTCCTGTAAAACATGCTATCCAATTTTTGACCTTTTTTAATATGTTGTTAGAACAGAATCTCAGCAGTTATTACAATCAATATCTTAAATAATTCCATTTCCACTGTCTTTGGAGGAATTAAACAAGATTGGATTGATGAGATCCTGTTTTGTAGTGATTTTCTATTTTGAAGCCTTGCAGGAAAAACCTAATATAATATTTTATTTATATGATAAAAATAAAAGATTCACAGAAGTCGAGCAAGTATTTTTTTACTGGCTTGCTAGTAGTACAAGAAGTCCTGGTGACAAATGCACAATTTTATGGACAACCTCTCTTTTTCCCTTAAGACTTGTCAGACATGTCAATAGCTGAGATGTAGAGGGTTGGGTTGAGCTATTTAGAGGAAAATGTAGTAAGATACAGCCACAGTCTTTGAGACCTTGAATCTTTGAGTAAACATCCCAACTGGAGGTCAGGTGAAAAAAATATAAAAAACAATTAATTATCAGGTTTTCCCGTGCCTACAAGTGATGTGATATGGGTTGTATTTATTGTATATATTTCATTATTTTTGCATTAATAGTATTATATTTTTCTTTCTTTTATTATTAATATTTTTTAAGGTGGCTTAGTTTCTTTTACCTCATTTAGTTTCTCTCTCTCTCGTTTTCTCTCCTCTCCTTTGAAGAGAGATACATTCCCTTCCCTGTGCAGCCAGCCTATCCCAAATCATGACAAATACAAAAAGGCTGTTGAAATCTAAGAAGTCAAATTCATGAGACCTATTTACTAACTTGATCTCCTTTTATGATAACATAACCCACTTAGTGGAGGAAGGAAAGGCTGTGGATGTTGTTTACCTGAGCTTTAGTAAAGCCTTTGACACTATTTCCCACAGCATTCTCCTGGGAAAATCTGGCCTAGATGTGAATACAGTTCACAGGGTAAAAAGCTGGCTGAGTGGTCAGGTCCAGAGAGTGGTGAGGAATAGAGTTAAATCCAACCAGCAACCAATCACACTGGGGCACGTTCTGGAGTTTAATATCTTTTCAATGATCGGGACAAGGGGACCAACTGTGCACACCCCCAGTAAGTTTGTAGAAGACACCAAGTTGGGCAGGAGTGCTGAATCTGCTGGAGGGTAGGAATGTTCTACAGATGGATCTTTCCAGGCTGGATTGATGAGCCAAGGCAAATGGTATGACGTTCAACAAGGTTGCTGGGTCCTGAACATAAAGCTTTATGTGTTGATCCTGGAAAGAATTTTTTGTTACAATAGAGCTTTATTTTATTTAACTTTATTGAAAATTAATGTTAATAAGTTCTTTTCTGAGTAAGAATAAGGCTAAATGCTATGTCCTGCACAACCCCATGCAGTGCAACAGGATTGGGGAAAAGTGTCTGAAAAGCTGCCTGGCAGAAAAGGACCTGGGGATGTTGGTCGACAACCAGCTGTATATGAGCTGAAAATGTCCCCAGGTGACCAATGCAACCAAGAGCATGGTGGCTTGCATCAGAAGTTGTATGGCTAGCAGGACTAGGGAAGTGAGGCCCCACCTCAAAGTGCTGGAGTGTGTCAAGAGAAGGGCAAAAAAGCTGGTAACAGATCAGGAGAACAAGTCTTACAAGGAGCAGCTGATGGAACTGGAGTTGTTCATCCTGAAGAAAAGGAGGCTGAGGGGAGACTTTATCACTGTCTATAGCTACCTGAAAGGAGGCCGTAGCAAGGTGGGGGGGTTGGTCTCTTTTCCCAGATAACAAGCACTAGGACAAGATGAAATGGCCTCAAGTTGTGCTTGTGGAGCTTCAGCTCGGATATTAGGAGTTTCTTCACTGAAAGTGTTGTCAGGCATTGGAACAGACTGCTCAGGGAAATGGTTGAGTCACCATCCCTATTTAAAAGACATGTATGTGGCACTTAGGGACATGGTTTAGTGGTGGAGCTGCAGTGCTAGATTTACAGTTGGACTTGATGATCTTTAAGGTCTTTTCTAATGTAAATGATTCTATGATTCTATTCATTTTTGCAAGCAGATTCTCATTACGCAGAGCGGTCCCTCACGCACTGCCATCGTATCCTCTCTCTTCTCTCTCCTAGCTATTCTAATCCACTTTCTCACATTCTGATTAACTGCATATGCCAGGAGCCTTGTATTCAAGACTGACATCAGTCCCGTTCATCACACATAAATGTCAAGTTCTCTGGATATGTATTCTGTTTCTTAATTTCATGCATTCTTTGAGGTTTAATAGATTGGATTGAGAATTTTGATAAGAAGCGGCTCTTACATTTACTTTTAAATTGTTTTTATTAGTTCTGTTTATGAACACAATTCATGGAAAATCATTTTGTAGCAACTTAGTCATAATTAGGTGCCTATCAAATAGAAATATGGGAATAATTATTATATGATATAATTATATAATGATATAATATATAATTAATTATTATAATTATATAATGATCAAATGTAGTATCTCTTTTTTTTTATGGTGGTAGCTATTGTTGCCTAAAAGGAACTTAATTTGAAAACTATGAAGGGTGTTTTCTGACTGTATAAAAAAATAGATAAATTGAAGATAGAGATCATATTCTTTACTAATGTAGTTAGGTTATTTATAGATTGATGTATATTCCTAATTTTTGAGTAACATCAGGAAAAAAATGTGAATGGAGAATGTTTTCCTTTCTTTACTTCTTATCCAGCCTTGCTGATCATCTACATCAGTCAAAGATGTAAAGAATAAAATAATAATAATATTATTACTAATAATAATAATAATAACAAGCAGCAACAATTGATAAACCCCCCAATATTGCCTTCACAGGGAACACATTGTTTCCACAGTTGTGTGCCAGAACTCATTCTCAGATTTCCCAAACTTGTATTTCACACAGCTTTATTTTGGTGTACTTTTCTTTCATGGAGCACCAAATGGGTAAGTAACTTTTGTTTTTCCAAATCTATGTGTAATATTTTTTTTAGAGTATACATTACCCTTTTGCAGTAATCTCTTCTATTGTAATAATGAAATTTTCTGAATATCACTATATTAGGAAAAAACCTAAACAATGGAAAAAGAACTAATTTCTTTTGTGAATTCACATATTTCATTACAAAATAAACCATAACATATTTTTTTCTTTTCTTTTTTTTTTAACTTTGTGCTGGCAACTGAAAATTTAATTAAGCAGTTCTTCTGAGTGTCCTAAACTATCACAAATTAATGATGTTCTCAATAGAATGAAAGATACAGACTAATCAATATCTAAATGAATGTGAAATCTGTTATATCTGCTATGGCAATGTAAACACTATACAGAAAGAAATAATTCTTTTAGTTCCAATAGTTTTTAAAGCTTTCTCTTTTCATTGCATTGGAAACATGTGGGGTTATTTGACACAACTATCTCACAGATATAGCAGTAATCAATTGATTGATTTTTTCATACATTATATTTCCCAGATGGTTGAGTATGGATATGAAAATTTGAGAAGCCTGAGTAAGTTTTTTTTTAAAATACTATTTAATCATTAAAAAACCTCTCAAACTTCTCTTGCATCAAAGAACAGGCTTTCCTGCTTACATAATTTCTGTGCAGCTAGGTGCATCTATGACTATATGTTTCTGTTAATAGTATGTCATTTTCATAAATAAACCCTAGAATTTTTCATTATTAAAGTGCAAAATACTGATTTATATATTTATTCTTTGGTGCCACATGATGGACTACATAATATGATCAAAAATAATAAATTAGCAACCAATATTTTTAAAAGCAGCTAAATAAATATTATTTTCTAGTCTTATAATTTTAGACATATTTTTTTATATTTCTTTATACTTTTATCATCTGTTATTTATTATTTGGACTGCATATGATTTCTTTATGATAAGCTTACATAACCTGTTGATACTGTTTCTGTGATTAAACTAAGAAATACATTCTTGAACAAGAATATCTTGATGTCTCAAAATATTTCTGTTTCAGTTGTGCATAAACAAGGAAATATTTTTCCAAAGGGTGGATTGAATCCAGACATCTCTCACCCATTGCTTTAATGACCAAGCTCCTGAGTGATTTCCTTGCTGCTGTTCTCTCTGCAGTTCCATGAATAGTACTTTATAGTTCATATTCCCTTATAGTAGGATTGTTTTTGTAAATACTTACATAGTTTTGATTGTGTGTATGTGTGTGGTGTTGTGTGTCATGTAGCCTCCCCTCCCCTCCCCTGCTGCCCCTACCCCAAGAAAATTAGCAAGCTACTTGTCCTGGTTTCAGCTGTTACTTTTCTTTTCAGTGATTATTGTGAAAGGAATGTAAATAATACCTATTGGTTTTAGTTGTTGCTAAGTGATCTTTGCAAAGCATAGACAGAACGATGGAATGGGCAATGAAATATTCCATATCATGACATCATGCTCAGTATATAAATGGGGGTTCGCCAGGCATCAGGAATGCATGATCATTGCTCCAGACAGTGCCAATTCACCTCTCAGTGAGATTGACCCATGTTGTTATTATTACTGTTATTATTATTGTTATTTTTTCTTTTCTATTATTTTTTCTATTAAACTGTCTGTCTCAGCCGACAAGTGGGTTTTTTTTCTCACTTTTCCCTCTTTTTCCCCCTCTTCTCCCACTCTTCTTGGGGAGTGGGGGAGGAAGAAGGGGTGAATGAGCAAGCAGCTGTGCGTTCCTAGCTGCTGACTGAGGTTAAACCACAACACTACTAAGAAGTGTCAGAATAGTAAAAGTTGTCATGGAGTTGATTTTATTAGAGGCTTTAGGGATGTTGAGAGTGACGAAATATTACATTTATCCAACTGTTAATGTATCATGTACTTAAAAATGTTGCCTATGCAAGTTCATTATTTTTTAATCCATATCAATGTACAAAAGTTTGGCCTTTTGAATTAGAGTTTCCTGATTCGGGGGCTACTTAAATAAATATACAATTTAATTAATTAACTTTAAAAATAGAAAAAGAAAAAAAAAAAGAGATCTTGAAAACCTTCTCATTTACATTGCAGATCTTGTGATCTGAATGTTTATTAACCTTCAGCATATTTTTTTGGGGGGGGGAAATTATATGTAAATTGTATTCAAATCATTCACTTTAAACTGCTAGTTTATGCAGTAGTAATCATGCACTTTAAACTGTCTAGAAGGGGACAAATGTCTTAAGATTAATTTAAAATAACATGTTTTCATATATGTTATGTTTTTTTCTGAAAGAATTTAAATTTAAAAGAGTAAAATAAACTCCACCTTTAATCAATAACAAGTTAGTGTTTAGAAAATAAATGACACTGTTAAAATAAAAACAATGCATTCCCCAATAATCTACATATATTATCGATCATTTTAGTACACTTCATTTGGTATTCTATGAGATGGTTATTTTTAATAGAACAGGTCAGAACAGAACAGAATATCCTCTGCATTGTCATAATTTCATTATTTTTCTTCTTCTTTTTTTTTTTTTTTTTTTATCTAATAGCATGGAAATCTTCAATATTGAAATCTGAACTGTTTTTCCTCCTGTCACTGTGAGATGGTTAAATATATGAAAGTTCAAAACACTGTGTAACACTATCTTCAACTGTAGACCATAAATGATGGGATTTGGAAATGTGTGTTGTATGCGTTTTTGGAGGGGGTAATGACTACTCTGTTGACTAAGCTTTGGCCTGAAGATAAGAAGAGGGTGTTGAAAAAGATTGCTGAGGAGGGGAAAAGCTGCTGATTATATTTATGTTGAATAGCAACTGAATAACAAACTTCACAAGTTGCAGATAGCACCAAGGGCTGGATCTCAGAGGCCCAAAGGGGAGTAATATGAAAAACAACCAAACTTCATAGATAAATGGAGGGGAGCACAGAATAACCTTTGCAGTGTATGATATTGCAGGGACAGCAGTGCCAAGGCAACTATTTCAATAACATTGCACAAGGCTGAGATTGCCTACAAAATGGTATGAGAGCTGGTTCTACCAGCATTTGGAGGGATCTTGCCAGCCTGGAGAAATGGTCAAGCAAGAATCTCAGAAGTTTCATCAAAGGGATGTGAAAAGTCATGCAACCTGAGATGTGCCCATATATGCTGTGGGCTTACCAGATGTAAAGCAGCTTTGTAAAAGAAGACTTGGAAGTCCTGCTGCACACCAAGCTGAACATGAACCAGTAGAGTACCTGTTAGGCAAAAAATCCCAACTTCACTTGTGGAGGGGAGATGACAGTATTTGAAGAAGCCTTTCGTGTGTGCCTGTGTCTACCTACATGGTTTATTGAAGATAAATTAAAGGAATTAAAAGAGTGGCTCAAAGTGCCTATTGGTGTTGACAGATCTGAATTTTAAGAAAGGAGCAATGTTCTTGAAAATTAAGATATTAAAATAGATCAAACTGGGAAAAAGGCCACAGGAAAGCTAAGTAAATATTCATGCAAATGGATAGGCCCAATTAAAACCATCACAATTCTTTATAATTGTGCAGACAAGGTTTACAGTTTCTCTATCTATGCCTATTCTTTGTGACTCAATTCTTTGCTCTGTAGATGGAAACAACAATCCTATAGAGGAAACACACTAAGTTTGGAAAACTTGGACATTCAAAGCTCTTTGGCATCAGAGGGCTTTGGTTACCAAAACTTACATATAATATGTATACACACATGCAAATACATGTAATAGTATATGCATATGTAATAATATAAATATAACTGTAATATATGTATAACTATTTAGACAATTTGAATCTGAACTTTTTAGACTAGGAAAGCTTTTTTAGTTAAAGACTAGTGAAAAAAATTATCACAGATTGCTGTACAATTCACAGAGTGTGATTTGTACATAAAATTTTGGCTCTATTGAAAGATACTTGTATTTTCAGTCTTTTCAAATTGGTCAGTTGATCTCAATAGAAGACTACAAAATCAGAAAGGATCAACTTTAGACTTCCCTGTTGAGACTACCAACATTAAATTTTATGAGAGAAAAGACAAAGTCTTGCAAAGTTTGTCTGTGTCAATGTCTTTGCTCTTTGCTCTTTGCTCAGCTAAGACAAAGTGACCTCCAGGTCTCCACTGGTGTGTGTATAGCTTTGACAATCAGCCAAAACCAGGGACTGGGCCACATGATTTTAATGGATTCCATGGGAGCTGACATTCACTTAAGGACATTGTTCAGCCTAAGTCTTGCATATGGCTGATATGACTAGATGCCATAGATTAATGAAGACCTGAATAACTTCTACTTTATATTAATTCTACTGGAAGAGATCAAACAATTCATCTGTTTGAGGCTGCGTATACTGAGACCTTGTGAAAAATCCCAGTATACCTCAGCCATGTATATTATAAGAAGTAATTACTAGATAGCAATCATAAGAAAACTCAGTTATGCATAATCAGCTATATCAAGCTATTTTTGAACTCTTTTAGTACTTGGCAGAATTTTCCTTTCAGTAGTGCTTCATGTTCCCTAAACCCAGACACTAATTCTTATGACTGTCAAACGCCTCAGTGAGGCTTTATAGAGCAACATGGTAAATTTTGCACTTTATTAGCTCCAAAGAAATAGTGACTGTACAGAACTGATGTGTGTTTTTCACATAGTTGCAGGTATAGTTTGGCTGTACCTGTTTGTTTTAATGGATACGTCTGTTCCTTTTTGGCCTATAAATTTCAAAGTCATTCTAATGTCGAATTCAGATGCAAGTTGTGGTGTTTTAAAGTGATTGTGTGTGACAAGTTTATGAAATTTAACAACAGATTTCATTCTTACAACTGCTTTTGAGAAAATGATAGCTGCTGTGGTTTAGCTCTTCTATTGTTAACCCTGCTAAATCCCTACAATTACAATTTTAAAGATATCTATGTTTCCTCTTTCAGCATATTGAAAATATTTAATCCAAGAGATCATTTTCCTATCATTTAGTAAAAAAGCTTTTGAAGACATCTGCTAGGGACATTATCCAAAGGCAAGAAATATTTATTTTTTTATAAATGTTAAGCAAAAGTTTAAGATTTTATATCACATTTACTCAACTAATTCTGGCACACACATTTAGATTCTGTTAATAAGATAATGTGTTTCTATTTGTGACATCCTTCTTCAGCTAGAGCTAGAATTGACAGCTTCCAGTGAAAAGCAGCATTGCACTGTAGGAGGAATGTCTCTCCCCATATCCACACCCTAATCTTTCACCAGATCAGCTCATAGACTCATAGCCCAGGCTTAGATTTGGGAGTCTGAAAAAGGCTATTGCTTGTTTCCTTTCATAATTTCAGTCCTTGTTCATATCATCAGGATTACCACTAAACATACAAAAAATGCCATACACTTTCAATTTGCTTTTAGATAGTTAAGAACTCAGTTGATTCATTTTTAAATGTTTTTCAAGTTCTGTAATTATGAAGGGATTAATATAACTACTTTATAGTTATATTGGGAACTATATCCAGGTGTTTGTGAAAAAGAATTAAAGAAAAAATATCAGTCTATATGGCACTGCTCAGTTAAAAGACTGAAGAGCTGGAAAATTCTGTATGTCACAGAGCTGTGATGTTTCAGAAATACTGAGACAATTACAATCAAATGCTCCAGTGCTGTGCTCAGTAGTGGATTGACAACCACCAAAGGAGTTGGACATCAGTAGATTTGTAGGAATGAGATTATCATGAAGAAAAAAACAGGATATCTTTACAAAGCCAGTTGAATTCTGAGTTGTAATATTGGATTACATTATTCATCTGATCTGGAATTCTTATTAAATGATAAACAAATCACTTAAACCAGACATTTTACAGATAGCCATTAATTGAATTTTAATCATTCTTTGGGTGTCTGAGTTGAGGATCAAATGACTGTTTTATAGACATGCTAAATGCTCATATTTGTAGCCAGAGAAAGAAAACTGTGCTGAAATATATCAGGGGACACACACTTTTCAATCCTATGAGAAATTAGCTACTAGTGTTCTTATTTTGAATGCCTAGAATGAATGGATGTATTTGGTTGCAATCATTCTATACAACAAATTTCCACTTATTAGGTGGAAATTAGAGAATGGCAATTTCTCTTTATTTCACAGGCTTCAAATGTTCATTTCCTTATATGAGGGTGTAAGGAAATATTTGATGAATATACTGGGACTGTACAAAATACTGAATTTAATTTCAAACATTAAAATCTCCTCAAAATCGTACATTTAATTTTAAATTAGACTAGAAACTCTGAAATTAAATGCCTTTTAGAAAAGGCCAAACATATTCTAAAAATGTTGAAAAAGAATTTGTGTGTATTTTACCTTTTTTCCATTTGTTTTCAGGGAAAACAATACAGTTAATTTGATACACATTATAATAAAATTGAACGAAATGCTATAAAAAACATTGTCATTGATATCTATATTAGTATGATAACATGGAAAAGCATCAGATGGAATTAGCTTTTTCTTTCAATTTAAATTGAGATTTAAGTATACAATAAGAAATACTACTTTCAGTAGCATTCTAAAACACATAATAATACAATAAAATAAAATAATAAAAAAATTAATGACCTATCTATTTCTTGGACTTTATCAGATTTTTTTCACTGTATAAACCAGCTTATCCTTCCTTAAATAAGTACATTTATATGTTCATTATATTTTTGATATACGATATAAGTGTGTTTGTCTCTGTGTGATTACAGTAATTCATAAGAAAGGATTAAATGACAAAAAAAATTTAAAAAGTGGCTGAGTCACTCATTAATGAAATGATACTAAACCAGTGTTTTGTTCTTCCTGTATGCTTTATAATTTTTCTAGATTCTATTTTTTTTTAGCTCATTTTACTAGGACTATATGTTTCTTATAGCACTTTATCTACTCTGAATTTAGATAAAATACATTGTATTTAAAGAAAACATTTTGAGATTATATTTCTTTGCTTATAAATGAATTTTCATTGAACATTTTCTGGTGTTTCAGTTATTTCTCTGCATGAATTCAAATCAGACATCAATGTGTTTTGAATGTTCATTACTAGTTGAATAGATAATAATAGATAGTAAATGTATAAGAAATTAACCTACGTGTTTTTACAGATAAGGAATAGAGCTGCTTATAAAACACAAAATATGTATGGTATTCTATAGCATGCAGTATTTTTTTTAACAGAAAATTGTAATGGAGTTGTATGTCCAGGCATCTAATGTGTAGGAAAAGTCCATACGGATATTAGGACACTAAGAATATTTTCCACAAACAGCGCATTATTTTTATGATTCTATTTTAAGCGGACAAACGATTCATTAAATATGTTAATTTTTAAGGAGAAGTATTTTCCTGCTATATCTAAGATTGCAAGGTAAGGGAAGTAATTTTTTTCTTGCTTGTGCCTTGCAAGGATAAAAAAACATTGGAACAATTCATATTTTACATTGTTATATAAAACTAGGTTAACTTGATATGGAACTCATTTTGCTGGGATGAAGGGATTCTGTTTAGTTGCTTTCCTAGTAAATTCAATCAGGTTCTGGCAGGTGTTTATTTTTAAAATAACTGGGTCCAAGGATTTCTGTAAATTAAAAAGAGCTCTCTGCAGGGTAGCCTTCAGATTTCCAACTTCTAAATCTAATTCTGCTGTCTTTCTGCTGAAAGACACAATAAGAATTCCTGTGCAGGCATATTTCTCAGTATGACTTATAGAGAAAGAATAAGCCCCCATCTATTTCAGTCACAAAGACATAAATAAATAACTAGGCCCCGTATTTGCATGTGTTTGTAGATATTTAATTTGACTTTTAGATACCTTGGTTGAGATGTTCAATATTAATAGATACTCAATTCAAGATTAAGCTTTGAGCCGCAGAAAATACCATTTTACGGGAAGTAATTTTTTGAAGCATTTTGTAAACAAGGTGTCAAATAAACTTGCTGGCCATCTAATATTCTGAATTTACTTACTTTTCAATCCTGAAAGAACACATGTATTCCTATGCAAAAGGAATAGCCTGTAGTTCATTACACTAAGAAGAATGCTTGCAAATGCAAAGAAATGGACTGAGTAATAGTTTCAACTTTCCCTAAACCTCTTTTTTTTTTTTTTTTTTTCCCCTCCCAGGCTGCTTATGCAAAAAGGATATATACATCCCTTGCCATTCCCTAGTTTCCACTGTGAATTGATGGCTAGATAGTGCAAACCTACATTGCTCCCTTTCTCCGTTCAGGAAAGAGCTTCCCTTCTGGGGCCTAAAGATGCTGAGAACGGCACTGTGGAGACTGTCATTTCCCACTGCAGAGCTCGTAGGGAAAACTAAAGCCACACAATAAAATAGCAAGTCTCCTTCTTTCACAAGCCTCAAAAAGAGGTGTTTCAGAACTGGAATATCTTTTTTTTCCCTAGCCTTCCCTTCCCTTCCCTTCCCTTCCCTTCCCTTCC
>BJBW01012428.1:27386-47800 GCA_004320125.1 Scolopax mira | reverse complement strand
AGTTTAGACTTGGATTCTCATGACCTCTTGAAAAGAACCTTCCAACCTTTATCTAAATGCTACATTTTGCCTACTTCAGCAAAAAGTGAAACTGAGGTTGCAACATCCAGGGCAAGACAGAAGGTGGTGCAGAAATACTGTTTTTAACACTCAAGGATGAGAATAGCTAATAAAAGCAACAAAATAACTGAAACCCTAGAATTTTCTTTCCTTTATCGAGGCTCTTCAGAAAACACCCCACCCAGCCACCCCCCGGAACAGCTGAAACAAACCAGTCGCTCAGCGTAAAACAGCCAAGTCATCTACTTCCAAAGGAGTATTTTTGGACACGACTTTTGAGAAGTTCATTGAGAAGAGGGAAGCAGAGAGCTATATCACAAAGTTCAAGACGAGCTAAACTTTTCATAGAAAGTTGGCTGGAAGAGAAGTTCTAGAAGGCAAAGAATCCACACCACAGCCTTTAATGGTTGCTCACTGAATCCATTTCTAAAGAAAATAATTGCAGTATAGAGTCACAGACAGAAGAATCCCTTATCAAGTCTTGCATACACAAATTTATGGAGCTAGGGTAATTTGTGCTACGTACTTTGTCTATGATGTTGGAAAAGCCTAGCACGTGCTATGACAACAACCTTTCCTGGTACTTCCTACATAAGGAGAATAAAACCCCCCCCAAAACTATCACAAACATACCCAAGGCCATTCCCCCCCCCCCCCCCCAGTACGTCCTAAGCACTTCCAGTACGCTCATGCTCAATCTGACATTTAAATAAAATCTAGGCCCAGCCAGGAAGAGCTGCCACCTCCATCTGGGTGGTGGGGAGGAGCACAGGACTCCCCCCCGAGGGCAGGCACATGTTCCTCTCGACTCCCCAGATCAAGGCTGCCAGAGGATGCTGCAGCCTCGGGGACACGCGGTTTTAGCTGAGGAGCAGCGAAATAGCGTACTGCAGCACCCTGCCTCTCCATCCCTTCTGGAGCCCAGCCTTTCACCTCCCCATCTCTGCATTGCTCTCCCACCTCTTTCTCCATATTGCTTTCCCCCATTTTTTCCCAGGCATCGTTCCAGCTTCTCATACTCTTCTTTCCCTCTGCTTACAGAAACCCCCAAAAATCTAGGGCATAAAGCTGTACTTCCCTTTCATCGTTTCAATGAGCAGAATACTTCCTTTTCTTGCCCTACAGGGAAAAAGGGAGATTTCTCCTATTCTCTGGACGGGTAAATTAAGCGCAGAACAGGATCCTTCTCGGCTAGAGCAATCTAGCGACTAGCTTACTGCCCAGAAAAAAACATACGCTTCTCGGCTATGCCGCAGAAAAATCTGCTCCTCAAGCACAGCGAGAGGTTCCGGACCAGTCCACGCACGGTTTGGGTCAGGTTTTTACCCTCCATCGTCCTCTACAGAAACGCAGTCACCTGACAGCGCGATAAATATACAATAAGGGAGCACCGCGCTGGGGCCCGTCGCGCCCCGCTCCTCCCGCCGCAGCCGGCAGCCCGCGGCCGGACAGGGCCCACCAGAGCCCGGGCCCGAGGCGAGGGGAGACAAGCACAAAGGCGGCGGGAGCCACCGCCTCGCCCAGGCCGCCTCTTCTGGAAAGTTCCGCCGGGAGCGGGGCCGGCGAGTCAGCCGCGGCCCCGGGGCAGCGCAAGGCCCTGCGGTTCCCGGCGAGGGCAGGGCTCGGCCCCCCGCAGGGCTGCGGAGCTGCGGGCCCCCGGCGCGCCCGTCCCCGCGCGGCAGGCCGCGGTACCTGTGCTGTCGGCCACGTTCCCCACGGAGGTCGCCATGGCGAAAGGGGGCCGGTGAGGCTCTGGTGGAGGCAGCAGAAGGGCCGCGGTGGCGGAGAGGCCCGCTCGCTGAAGCGGGCGGCGCAGGACCGAGCTGCCCACAGCCCCGGTGCGCTGAGGTGGCGGCGGCTCTCGAAATGGCGGTGGCAGAGGCAACAAAATTGCCGAATGGTCGCTGCCGGGACTAGCTCTCCCCGGCAAGTAGTCCGGGCGGAGCCAGCCAGAGGGACCGCTCGGCGCACCCGTGCGGCGGAGGGACCTCTACCGGAACTTCCTCCGTCTCCTTCCGCCAAGTTCCCCCCCATCCCCCGGTCCCAGGCAAGCAGCCACCTCAGTGAGCGCAGAACAACCTCGTCAGCTCAAGGTATCCCTCCGCGCAGAGCCGTTGCGACAAACGCAGCCACACTGCGCGTGCGCAGCCGCCCTCCTCCGTGTGGGTGTCCCCCCAGCTCCCGCACATGGCGACCGCGGTCCATCCGGGTGCGGGAAGGCGCGGCCGAGCCGAGTGGCGGTCCCGAGAGCTCCCCCCCCGCAACCCGAGTCCCGTCGGTAGCGGCTGGGCGGGGGGTTCCATAGGGGATTCTATCAGGAACCTCGGCACCGGGTGCCCGAAAATGAGGGGTCTCCTGTTAATAACAAGCACTTCCCAAAGGCGCTAATTACCCAACGCTCATTTCTGGGACTAATTGCAACTTAAACCCCCCAAAATTAAGGCATGTGTTTGCTGAAGTGGTCCCAGTTCGGTCATTACCAAACCCGACCCCACTGCGGTCCCAGAGAAAAACCTTCCCTTCAGAAAATGAAAACTGTTTTTTAGTTGTTTATCAAGAGTGGGGGTTTATTCTGAACAAGCCTTTTTTTTTTTTTTTCTCCTGCCAGACAGGCCTGTGTCCAACAGGCCTCTGTTGGGGAGGAATTATTTAACATCTCTGAAGAGCAAAGGAAAAAAAACTACACCATCTCCTGAATTCTGGAACGAGGACAGGCCCCAACCACCCACAACTTGTTGGCGAAAGCTTAGTTTCCACCATTTACTCAGTCACATGAACACATTTTATAACTGATTAAAAATATTACATTAAAAAAAAAAATCTGCTTTTTAAGGCAGTCCTTGCTCCACTGTTGCTTATCCCAAACTAGGACAAGAGAAATTGGGGAGCCCAGAGTAGCCCACGATGATCATCGCCTGGGGAAATGGAGTTTATTCATCTGAGTCCAGGTCGCTGTCTCCTGCGATGGAGTGGAAATCCTCGCTGTCTTCTTCATCCTCAGACAGATGGACCTGGCTCAACACGCTGGGGCCACAGCGCTGCTGTTCTTCCTCCTCCTCCTCTTCCGAGATCTCGTACCCCCCAGTGCTGCTGAAACTGGTATCTCTCGTGTTGGATTTTGGGTCTGGTTCTTCATAGCTGCCATAGCTGAAGAGAGAGAAAGCTTTTATGTACCATCATTTCAAGTCACCTGCTGATACTGACAATTCCATTATTTAACTCCCGTAAAAGGTCCCTTCCTTGAAGTCCTGGTAAAACACTCAGAACCATCATACACTTCAGTTCTAGCAACAGCCAGCTTTTTTGCAGAATCACAGCATCTCTACGGTTGGAGACTTTTGAGATCATCAAGTCCAATCACACACAAAAAACCACAACAAAACCCCAACCCAACAATCCCGAGCACTAGAGTGTGCCCTGAAGTCCCACGTCTACACGTTTCTTAAATACCTCTAAGGATGGTGACTCCATTTTAAAATAAAAAAAACCCAAACAACAGACAAACCCAGTTATCCTGATGAAACAATTGTCTCATCCCACTCTGGGCAGGATCAGCCCTCATCCCTGCTCAGGGCAAGGAAAAACTCAGGGCTGCAACCTTCCATCTGTCACCTCTCAGCAGACAGGAAGGTGCACGGCCCGTTCTCATCACCTTCTCCAGCATTTTCTGCTGAGTCCTGGCACGGCACTGGGCTGGCCTGGCCACTCACCCAACCAGCACCACCACCTGTCTGGTAATTAGCCAGGTATCAGTAAGAACACTAAGGGACTGCATTCCATAAGTGGAAAAAGAACAGTGAATCTAATGCTAATACTCTCCAGAACGGCCAGAGAAGCAGAGGCAGGGCAGTACCCTCTCAAGCGAATACAAAAATACAGCTGATAGTGCTACACTTGTCATTTTCTAATAACAGAACTCTTTCCAAAACACACAACATGCACCTTTCTATTCTTTTGGACTCCAACTAAGCAGTTTCCTTTCAAATAAGGAAATGCTTAGAGAAAAAAAAACAACACAAAAGCCATCAAGTTAATCAGCTAAATCATCTTTTAACTTCAAAGGCATCTTGTATTTCCCAAAACAACCTATAAAAGCCCTTATTTGTCCTGCGCTCAAAACCCACTAGGGACAGGAAATCATTTAACTTACAAGAAAGATTGTTTTTTTAAAAAAATATAACTAACATTTACAGCAAACCCAAATTTCTCTCGATAATTAAATTGCAGCAATGGTACTTATGGCTGCAACACTAAAAACAGTGACAAAATAACTTAAAAGTAAATAAATGTAAGATATTCTTCAACTTTTAATGACAAACGCTTCATTAAGAGAAGGGATTTTTGTTTTGAAGAATTATTCTCACAAGATTCTCCGCTCCGGTTACCTGATATTACTGTCCTCCATGACATGCGATGTCTCCCCACCATCTCCTTCGTAAGACATCATGCTCTCTTCGTTGTCCATGCCCATTCGAGTGTTCTCTTGAAGAACGTGAGGTTGTTTAGGTCTCACTGCGTTGGGCTCCACGTCTGAGTCGCTGCCGCTCTCGCTCAGCTGGATAGCTGCGGAATAAACCAACCCTCAGGAATCAACAGGGCTTTTTCCTGTGGGTTACACACCCTTTGTTTTTGTTTTAAGGCTACAACATTGGCTTTCAGGAATGTATATGAAGTGGTGTCTCCATCGGCAGCAGAAAGGGTATCTGGGAGGCGATGCCACTAACTCAGTACCCAACTGGGACATTATTCAAAAGCAATTTCATTACCACCGTTACTCAAAAAGCCTTATTTCCTTGTCTACTCTGAATAATTCCCCCTTTCTTACCCCCTAATAATAGAATAGAAGCCATTGCTAAAGAAGCTTTTCTCCATGACAAGGATTTTAATAAAACAAGGAAACAATCTAAAGAACCTTCGGCACCTCTTCCAGTTCTTGGTAACATTGACCACACTATTTATCTTCAAAATAATTGTGCTTTTACTGAACTGCCCAGTCCTGGCTCTGCCCAGCAAATCCTAGTCCCAGTCTTCTCAGAACCATTTGCAGTTTCACTTTATGAAATGCAACCACCCAGATCTTGTCTTAACTCTGCTCTTTCATCTAAACAATAGACATCATCTACCTGGACTTACACAAAGAGTTCGACACTGTCCCATATGACATTCTGGTCTCAAAACCAGAAAGGCATGGATTTGACAGATGGACCACTCAGTGGATAAGGAACTGGCTGCATGGCTGCACTCAATGGCTTGTGGTCAATGGCTCAATGTCCAAGTGGAAGCTAGTGACAAGTACTGTTCCTCAGTACCGGGACCAGTGCTGTTTAACATCTTTGTTGGAGGCATGGACACTGGGATTGAGTACAACCTCAGCAAGTTTGCCGATGACACCAAGCTGTGTGGTACGATCAACATGCTGGAAGGAAGGGATGCCATCCAGAGGGACATGGACAGGCTGGAGAGGTGGGACTGTGTGAACCTCATGAAGTTCAACCAAGTCAAGTGCTGGGCCCTGCATCTGGGTCACAGCAATCCCAAGCACAAATACAGGCTGGGCATAGAATGGCTGGAGAGCAGTCCTGAGGAGAAGGACTTGGGCGTGCTCATGGATGAGAAGCTCAACATGAGCTGGCAGTGTGCTCCAGCTGCCCAGAAAGTCAACCCCATCCTGGGCTGCATCAAGAGAAGTGTGGCCAGCAGGTCCAGGGAAGGTAATTCTACCCCTCTGCTCTGCACTCGTGAGACCCCACCTGGAGCTCTGTGTCCAGTTCTGGAGTCCTCAACACAGGAAGGACAGGAACCTGTTAGAACAAGCCGAGTGGAGGGCCACAAAAATTATCTGAGGGCTGGAGAACCTCTGCTGTGAGGACAGGCTGGGAGCGTTGGGGGGGTTCAGCCTGGGGAAGAGAAGGCTCGAAGGGGTTTAAATTGAAAGAGTAGAGATTTGGAGGGGTTCAAGGCCATGTTGGATGGGGCTTTGACCAACCCGGTCTGGTGGGAGATGTCCCTGCCTAGGGCAGAAGGTGGGACTGGATGATCTTTAAGATCCCTTCCGACTCTAACCATTCTGTGATTCTTTTGTGTCTGTCCTTACAGCACTTCTATTTCACTTTGTTCTCAGTTCCACTTATGTTCATCCAGTTTTCTCCTCTTGCCCTTTGGTCTCTCTTCCTTTTTGAGAACTCGACCATCTGACCTACACATTGCAATTATGTTTTTGTCTCTGCACATTTTTGTGATGAGAAGATTAGCTGGGTTTGTGAACAACCAGTTCCTATTCAACCTTTTATAAAAAAGGAAACCTACATGAGAAAGGATTATCTCCCTCTTCATCACTCCCGTCATCGTCATCCTCTCCGTCTGACATGAGCAAATCTTCATAGAGGACACTAGCCTGGGGCTGCTGGGCCGATCCTTCTTCTTCATCAGCAAGGTCACCATCCGCATCCTCAACTTCCTAGGTCACACGGAAGAGCAACAGTGAAAATCAAACAACATATAAGCTACTGCATATGCCTATTATTTATCTTTCTGATGTATTTACTCATTTCATATTGCTAACATTTAAAAACTGCATTTAAGGGTCTAACTATTGCTATGAAAACCGCTGTCTTTCAGGGTGGGAGACACAGAGACAGCCCCAACTACAGGGACTTCTACCACAAGTATGCAAGTCAATGCGTAAACCGGCTGGGATTTCTGTAAATATACTCACTGGGGCTGGAGTCTTAGGTTTTCCATCATCATCCTCATCAAACCCTTCGATATCTACGTCAGAGTCTTCCTCACCCAGCCTACCTCGCCCCTGGCGCATCTGAATGGGGAACACAAACAGCAACACCATTGAGGAAGGCACTAGTGGACATAAACCAAACGGTACGACTGACATCTGGAGCACAATGATGGGTGTGGGAGGACAGGGGGGAGAAAGAGAACAAGAAAATTATCCATCACTCTCAATGCAAGGATACTTTCTCTCGGTATTCCAGGATCAGAGATCACACAGTCCCCACACACTTTGGTCCTGATGACCTTCATCCTTGAGAAGGGAATCCCCAGCCTTACATACAGCACCAGAGTTCTTTGTTTACCCAGCTATTTCTGGAAAATACCACTAGATCTTAGGAAGTGCTTATTTTCATGAAATATTTCAAAAGCAGACAGCAGTTTCCAACAAGTCTTCTCCTGCCCTTCTCCCTCCAGTTCTTCTCTCAAGTCACCATGAACTCCAGGTAGGGAGGACATGCAGATTCTGTCCCAAAGTCTATAGAAAGCTAGAAGGCTTCCAAATCTCGAAGGCATTCTCAAAGCTACAGCCAGCCACAATACTAGACAGAACTATTCATATTCAAGGTCTGTTTAGATTGCTCAGAATTGCCCTCACTAGTCTTTCTGGCACCACCTTCAGCCTCATGGCCTTTCCCACCTTTCTTCTTCCTCCTGGTAACTTATTTTCACAGTCATATTACTGCATCCTTCTGCTATCCCCTCTCCTCCAACAATTTTTTTGTTGTTTAATACAGAATAAAGATTAAGAAAAAAAATATTCTGTGGTTACTGTAACAAGTTATAATGATATAATACCTTTAACCTGTCTGCTTTTTCTTTTCTTTTAGAACCACAAGGTGTCTACAGTAACAACCATCTCTTCCTAGGGGTTTGTACAGCTGCTACTTGTCACTGGATGCAACCATAAAAATCTAATTATCATCTTCCAAATCTGTAGGATACACTTCACCATTTCCCTATTCGGAATCAACAAGGGATTGAATATTAGCCCTTTGTAGCATGAGTCACCAGGTTTCTACTCCCAGAAGCAGTGAAGCAAACAAATTATCTGGCCTTAGGCAGATTCTGCGGCAGCTTTTGTTTTGTTTCTCTAGTCTTTGTTTTGCAGTGTCTCAATTCCCAGTGCTCTTTCAATTCTCCCTTTTCCCTCAGAGCGGCCAAAACGAGGGAAACTGCTAACCTTTGAAATGGACTACCTTCTCTGCTCGGAAACCTGCTGATCTTTGTCATCTGGCAAAGAAAGCAATTGCCTTCTTTCAGCAATTTGTTTATACCACCCAATTCTCCAACCACAAGAAAAAAAGGGAGGATTCTGACCTGAGTTCCTCTCTTCTCTGGGGCAGGGATGGGAGTGTCCAGAGCAGACAAATTGCTCTCATCTTGATAGACTGAAGCATCGTGTGACATACTGAGGGAAGTGTTGGTATCATACAAATCGGGTGGCTAAAGTATATGTGGAAACAGGAGACAGAACATTCTCAGGCACTGAACTGGGACTAGAACAGTATCTTGAGTGGCAAGACTGGGATTTCAGGACTAAATGCAGAATACTTTTTTTTTTTGGCACGGTGTTTATATTATCAAACACTGTTTAATCAAAATAAGCTATTTCTTCTTAAGTAACAAACCTGGTAAAATGCAATGGCTCACAACCTCAGGTTTGAAGTTTGCCAAACAGAAGATTTTAAAATAAAAATCAGTTCTATGCAGTGCAATTCTACAGAGGCCCATATCCTAAATGGATTCCAAAAGGATTAGACAGATTTGTAAAGAATAGGCCTCTCTGCAGCTCATAAATACAATGGTCCAGGTGCAACACCAGCTTTAGGTGCCTGAAGAGGCAACTGGGAGAAGCAGAGAAACCTCTCTTTACGACAGATCACTGTATGTTTGCATCCACTTACTTCTGGTCCGTGTCTGAGACAGAATATTTGATTACATCAACCTTTGGTTTGACTCAGCATTTTAATTTCAATTCCTACAATGGAAATGGTGTCGCAACCACAAACGCCGCTATCAGAACTGGAAAAATTTTATCCCATAAGAAAGAGCAAAGTTTCAACTTTCATTCAATTCTACGTAAATCACTGTCTCAAAGAGTCCCCAAAGCTGACAAAACCAAGAGAAAAAGAGGGTTTGTCTAAAGCATTCTAAAAGCTAAGCTGTAGTTTGCACAACATTTAATCTCTGAAGAGTTGTCCTGGTGGACAACAGGGTGCCCATGAGCCAGCAATGATGCCCTTGTGGCCAAGAAGGCCAATGGTCCCCTGGAGTGCATTAAAAACAGCATGGCCAGCCAGGGCCCCTGCCCCTCTGCTCTGCCCTGGGGAGGAGCACTGGGTCCAGTTCTGGGCTCCCCAGTTCAAGAAGGACAGGGAACTGCTGGAGAGGATACAGCAAAGGGCTACAAAGGTGATGGGACTAGAACATCTTCAGATGAGGAAAGGCTGAGGGACTTGGGTCTGTTTAGTCTGGAGAAGACAAGGCTGAGAGGGGACTTGAAGGGGGATGCCAGGATGACATTCCCTGAGCCAGTACCTAGTTTATCAGGGAAATTCCAACTGCAATTTTATTTTTCAGGTATGAATGTGTCATTGCTGGTGAAAGTTTTTTACTGATGCTTTCAAAAATAATCAAACAGCCCAAGGCTAGAAGCGGCATTTAAAAAAAAAAAAAAAGTCTAAATAGCTTATAAAACTCCGCCAAACTGTAACCACTGAAAAAGCAGTCTGTCATACAATCTTCAGTATAAATTACACTTCCAATTTGTCCTATACTAAATAACTGCCACACACAATTGTCTGCTATAAAGTAAGAGTAAGAAGAGTAAAAAACCAGGTTATTTCCATTACAACCAAAGTAATGCAAAGAATCCCAACAAAAATGCAGAGGACTCCTACTCTGCTGACCATACGATTCTTTGCTCATTGCAATAAGCCTCTTGAACAATCCCCCCACAGCAAACAGCTCTCTGGCTTCTTCTCAGCACTACAGCATCAATAGGTTTTTTCCTCATATTCTTACCTTTTCACTGCTCGCCTATTGAGGGTTTCTAACTGCTACACTTGCACAGTCTTTGAATTTCCAGCCAACATGCAGTTGTATCTGACTGTACACTGCTCATCTTGAGACCAGTTTTGCAAGTCGCTTGGGACATTACCTTCTTTGTCTCGGGCATCTCACTCTCTGAAGTATCATAACCACTTCTCATATTTACCCTTTAAAAATAGCTGCTACCAAACCATCCAACAACACGTTCTGCTAAAAGCCAAACTGCAGACAGATTGAGAACAGCGAGCAAAGAGGCACCTCTAGATCAAACACCCAGGACATTGAAACTAAAAGAAAGGAAGTGAGGACTTTACTTGGTCACTTGCCTGTGGAGTGTAGGGACCAGGGGTCATAGGATCAAGACTTTCCAGATCTGCCTCCTCTAGTGCTGCTTCCTTAGCAGTAGAGATGTCTGTCTCAAGTTGAGTCAGGTGCTCATCGTACTAAGAACAAAGAAGCTTTCTAAGATTGCAGAACAGAAAATTCAAACGTACAAAAATAGTACAGGAGAGTTGTCCACGTACCTCAGCTAAAGTTTGGTAACAGATATTTACAATCTCCTGGGCTGTTTTTGTGTATTGACTGTCTGGCCCTGTAAGTAAGAAACAAGTCTCCTTATGAATTCTGATATTTTCTCAGTTGCCGAGACAGAAAGTGGTTACACAGCTCTTATGACAGAGGTCCCTAAATCCCAGCACCTTCTGATCTAAGGAGAATATAAATCAGGGTTCACATTCAATTAACCAAGAGCACCCAGTTTGATCCAGCATTTAAAAGATGATTTAGGAGACAGGAAGACTGTACCCTGTCAATCTCTAGGAAATTCACAGAAACTAGTCACTGAAGCAGAGATGTGCACTGAACAAGTAGAAAACTGTCCCCAAATATAACTGCCCCGTTCTGCACAAGATTGTGCATAAAGCACCATGTGGCAGTGGAAACAACACTGCTTAAGCATCTCTTTTCACAGCAGTCAAGGAAAGCAACGACCAGTCATGGGATTCACAGCTTCAGGCTTTGACAGCACTACAGGAGAAGTGCAGAGACACATTCATTAAGCACTGAAGGCAGTTGAAGCCTTATTTTCACCACCTACCATTGTACTTAATGCTGTTGGCAAGGATGAGGTTAACATCATTGAGGAAAGTCTCTCTGTTCTGGTATTTGTGTTTGGAGATATTCTGGAAGAGATTGTCACCCAGTAAGTAATCAAATTTAAACACCTCTCAAGAGGCTGCTCGGTTCAAGCTACACACCTTGCGGATAGTCTCCAAGTCCATTGGATTAGCAATCACCTTGTAATAATCAGGAACAAACTTTTTGTTAACTGGATGATGAAATGGCCAAGACTGGAAGAAAGAAAACAGACAAGTTCAGAAAACTTCTGTGTAGAATTTTTTTTACAGTTGGAGCCACAGATTTCATAAAGCAAGTCTCCAAAACTGATCAACACTCAAAATGTGTGGGAAGCATTTATCACAAGGCATTTTGAATCCAGTTGTCTAGCTTGAAAGGGACACAGAAAAAGGATCTACCAGTTGGATTTTTAACTAGGCCTGTTGATACCTGTTTAACAGTAGGAACATGCAAGTCAAAATAATAACCATACAAATGATTACTATTTACTAGCCCTGTTTTCTTCACAGCAGAACTGCAGCATCCAGCAAGAACACTCACTGCTTGTACAACAAATAAAGAATATAAACCTAGGTCTGACCCCACAACAGGGGCTATGGATACCAATTTAACAGTTCATCCTGGTGTGACAGCATAGAAAAACTCTCAAATCTGTTTCTAAACATCAGAAATGAGAACTTGGTAACAACGCAGAATGGAACCAACAAAGTTCTAAAGATGACAGGCATTAAGCCAAGCCCTTTTTCATTCAGTGTAACCACTACAGACTCTTATTCCTTATGCTATTTAGGCACCATACACAGTGTAGATGAGTGACACCAAAGTCCTTATTTGTGCAGTTTTGTTTGGTAGGCTTCAGGTTTTAGTTGTTTTTTATTTTTAATACAAGCAAACAAGTACAACACTGGGTAAACCTCATCAATTAGAAATCAGTTTGTGTTTCACTGGCACCAGAAAAACTGTACCTTTGGAGAGTGCTTTGAGATCTACTGAAGCAAGTGCTACATAAAGCAGCAGAAGAGTATATTTTATAATGACCATACTTTAATGAAAATCAGTGACTTCATACTAATGGGAGGTTGATGCAAGCACTATCCAGGAGCGACAGGAGCAGGAAAAAAACTGGAACCCAGCTGTCACTTCTGGATCTTTGCTCCAGCAAAGGGGGTGAGTGAAGGTGTGTCTGTGCCAGCTCCCTGACAGAGCACTCTCTTGTTTGGGTTGGGTTTTTTGTTTGTTTGGGTTTTGTTTGGTTGGTTTTTGTTTTGTTTTTTCCCAGTGCACTAACAAAAACAATGTCAATATACAGCCTCAGGACTATAATCAGCACATTTTGCACATCACACACACACACTCAAGGTACATACATCTGGAACTGCCATCATCTTTTGAGTGACAATGTTATCCAAAATGAAGGAAAAGGCCACTTGATCGTCATCATCCAGGAGGGGATTAATGGCTTTTTCTAATCGAGCCAGTTTATCTTCCTTCTGCAATAAAAGTAAGGAATATCAGTGGCTGACCTTAGATTAATAACTGTTAATATCAGAATACTCTATCCCAAAGAGACTTTATGAAGACACTGGTAAATAAGAGGGGTTAGTAGCCTAGATATAAGCCTACATACAAGGCTGATCTGAACTGCTTAAATTTGCAAAAATTCAAATACAGCCTGAGGTGAGGAGCTCCCTTATTTTTCTACTCTCCTTAAAGCCCTGTGTTTTCCTACTTGTATCCTCTATTCTCAAACCCTTCAGTCACCCCTGGCCACCCCCTGCCCCAACCACAACTCATTCACAAAACTTGCCTCTTTCAGCTTTTCATCACACAGGTCCAGCATGGACTGAGAGATCTGTGTCAGCGAGTGCTTTGGCCCTGCAGACACACAGCAAGTACAGTGAGATACTCCAGCCTGATTAAAAAGGCCACTTATATCACAATATGAACTCACCTTTACTCCTCAAGCACCACTGATTATATTTCTAGCACAACTGGGAGTAAATCATGAAGTATATTCTCAATACACACAATCACTAAAGTTTAGTATGGATCTTCTAGGACTAAAGGTTATTTGTAGCAAATATTTACACTTTTGGTATATGTTCTGTGAAGGTTAGGAAATCCCCTGGGAAACCAGCTGTGCCTGTGGAAGAATGGCCTCTAAGCCCTCCACCTTTGCCAAACTTTCACCGTGTAAGCCATGAAATTTCCTTTTCATTCCCTAAATCCAGTCAGTGAAGCAGAACTGCCAAGGAAGGCAAGATGGACATCTAAGGAATATTCAGAAAACCCCAGCTTTAAAAATAATTATACAATTGCTCATACATGGAAACAAGTATTTGCAACAGAACTATGAAAAAAATCTTATGTGTTAGGATAAAACAGGGCCTTAGCTGTCAAAATAATCACGGAAGCAGTAAAGGCACAAAACCAGTGCTGTCCATGTCAGCCCAACGCTGCTCAGCCCAGCAGCTGGGAGGGTTTTTTTTATCTGTTGAATGAATACTTTTTGAACAAAGACCTTTCTATCAGCAGTAGGAATAGAGCTGACCTACAGCTGCTCAATGAATCAGCACTTTTCCCCAGCAGATACGTGCTCTCCTGCAGAATCTACGTTTGTTTTTTTAAACTACATTTCTGACATTCCCAAACACAAAAAATTATTGCAACTAAGAACCAAAATACGCAAAATCATTCCAGTGAACTCTAATCAAAGCTGCATGCTCCAAGGTAATGGCTTCAAAAGGTGGAAACTATTCCCATTTCTATTGAAAGATTCATTCACTAAAGCATAATATTGAGGATCTGCCCACTGCTCTATGTCTGAAAGCAAAAAGGAAGGACACTCGTAACAAATCATGTTTTGCTTTGCTTCACCCCCTTTCCTATTTATGAATTAGCTCATTAACATTAATATGGTCTTTCAGGTATATCTGGAAAAACGTGTATTTGTGCCGTCTGACAGTCAATTTATTCTGCTTTTCTGCTGCTTTTGTTATTTCTCAACATAAAAGATCCACACCTCATACACACGCACCCTGTTAGCAGAAGAACTGTCAATAACCCACCATTGTAGGTCGCACTGTTCTTTACAATTAGTTCCAGGTGCTCTCTGAACTCCTCTCGGGATGGGTACTGACGCTTACGAACGTTTTCACGCAGGGTCTGTAAATCCATGGGCCGAGTAATAATCTTGTAATAATCTTTGACAACTTTTGGATTTACAGGTGTATGAAAGGGGTATGTCTGAGGATGGAAAGAAAAAAGCAAATGCTTATTAACACAGGACTAGCACGGCTAATCTCACTTTAACCTCCATGGTTAGACAGGCAGCAGGGAAAATACGCTAAGCTCGGAAGCTCAGCCCCACTGTGGCTATCAATGTTTTCTACAAAATGTTCATTAAGACCATTACAAGAAGAAAAATCTCACAAAGAATTCTCAGATGGTATTTTGGGTTATGCAGCAACACAGGTCAAGAAACTGAACTTTAAATTCTTGTTTCAACTCAAATCTTTCATTTAATCTTTTGTTCTAATGAAATTTGGTCAGAAAAAGGAACGTATGTATTTTTGCCCGTGTCACATATACAGAAGTATCACACGTTGCTACATCAAGTGTTTAGCTTATGAAATAATGCACATGACCTGTGTGCAAGGGCAAAGGCGAGGCACGTCACCCAGCTGAGAAAAACCCAGCTTAATTTTGGTGCCTACAACACGTAACCTACCTCAATCATATTGCTTAAGACAGAGGTTTTTGGTCTCATAGCTCAAACTTACATTAGGAAGATCCCTTATGTCATTGATGATGCCCTCCAAGATGGATGACAGTGTCACCATGGGATCCGTTCGCCGTCGGTGGATAGATTTATGAGGACGCTATAGAAATCAGAAGAAGAAAAATGAAGGCAGTTCCAAGATGCAAAATACCTACCCACAGAACTCCTAGGTAATTTAGTTTATGAATTTACTGGGCAGGTGTCCGTGCTGAGGACGCACAGGAGTAGTAAAGAAACTGCCCAGTTGTACAACTAGGAAGAGAGATGCTGCAGTCAGCTCCCTGACACCTTCACTCACGTTCAGATAATCACAGTGCACGGTTGTCCCTACTCGCCGTTTCTTCTTCGGAGGGAGCTGCTGTTTGGGAAACTTCAGGACCAGTGATTTCCTGCGAACCTCATCCGCACTAGGTAAAAACAGAGAAGTGTAATATTTTCCCCATCTCTCTTATGAATCAAGACCATTTGTCTCCCAGTATTGGCTCTGGTCCTGTCTGTCCTGATACCAAATACAGAATCAAAATACTGTATTAATAGTCTGTGTAAAGCCCTGTCACTTTATTCCTGTGATTAATATGCATATGAGTATTCTGCACTAAGCTCTAAGTTATTATTTCTTACTACCCCTTGGTATCTGTGCTTCTTCCCTTACCTCTCAATCAGTTGTTTTCCCAGGACAATTTTTGTTCCTTCTACTTTGATGAGTTCTTCATTATCATTGTGAATGACTGTTTTTTCCAGCTCTTCCTCCTGCTCCTCTGTCATTGCAACAGGATTAGAAGGTGGGGCGTTTGTTTGGTAGTAAAGAGGGCAGAACTTATTAGTCCTCATATGGCCAATTGCACCACATGCTCCACATTTTAGCTGCAAAGATGTAAGAAAGATGAGAGATCAGGTCCTAGTTTGAAGGCAGAGTATCATTAAAATTCCTCGGTCAGACCTTTAGTACATCACTGGAACAGAAAACTTCTCCAATACAGAAAGCACGCTACAGGTCTTGGGTATGAATACACTTACTTTCAGGTCTGGACGCTCTTTCATTTTCTTGGGTTTCTTTTCTGGAGGACCCTTGAGTTTCTCTTTTTCTTGGTTCCGTTTTAACCGCCGCAATTGTTCCTGGATCCTGCGCCTCTCCTTCCGCATCTCCTCTCGGTGCTGTTCATCAAACAGAGCAAACTTTCGTCTGGGGGAAAAAAAAACACAAACCAAATAAAACAAAAAAACCACAAAAGACACAATTTTTTTCATCTGAGTTGATGACTTACCAGGTCCTCTTCTCCCAAGTCAATCACTGCACAAAAATCCATAATACCCTCCAAATGGACAGCCACTAAATCTCTCTCCCTCTCTCCACAATTACAGTCTGGGCTTCTATACTCAATTCCACATTTCTTCCTACTGCTAACAGAATTAAATACTCTACAGGTAAAGTTAAAAAGAAAAAAAAAACTCATATAGGCCTCACATGAATTCTTCATCCTTGGTAGTCCGTATGCGGCAGTAGGCATCAATGACAGCGGGCTTCCGAACTGTCTCACACCTCACATATTCTTTCCCATCCTCATCCCTAAACGTGCGATAGATTTTGAGGCGGCGGCCAGTGGCAGAGGAATTGAGGCTGGTTACAGAGGCAGTGTCATCATCTTTGTGAGAGTTTGCTGAAGCTCCCGAAGCTGATGCTGTAAGAGAGCATTTTATTTACTTTAATTTCTTTCACATCGTGGAAACATCAGTTAAAATACAGCAGATAATTTTTGCTTTAAAAATTCCAAGACACAAATTCAGGAAAATCTAAGCAATACCAGTCCTTCCTTGCTTATTCATGTTCTCTTAATGACATATCTCAGTCTGAGACAAAATACTGACTTATCCACATGGACAGAAGGAACAGCGTTTTTAGATTTTATTCAAGATAACACTGAATATCTTTTCATAAAGCAACAGTCATCAGCAGTTACTTACACAGCCCCTTTTTGTCTCTCCTGTCCTTTTTGCCCCTCTCTTTGTCATTGCCACTGTCTTCCCCCAAGAGCATCCTCTGCAATTCCTTTCGTTCCTGCTCTTCTCTTTCCCGTGAGAGCTGAGAACTAGTTTTCTTGTTCTGTAACATATTCTCAATATTCTTTCCCATCTCTTCAAAGTCACTGTCTTCAGCTGAGCTGCTATCTGTGTCTGTTGACAGGATTTCAGTGGATTCCAGAACCCTGAAATAAGGAGGCACTTTGAGTTAGTTAGGAACTTCAGTTAGTTAGTTCCTCCCCCTCCCCAGCAAAAATCAGCCTGCTACCCTACCCTCGCAGAAACACCAAGGTAAAAATGCCAAAAAGGTTTGAAAAGAAATGCTGGAAATCACTACTACAGGAATAGCCACAATAGATTCCCTTTTCAGTCCTCCTGTAATCCCCGTGTCCAAAAGATCTATTGTTTCAAGCCAATCGGTGATTCCTAAGAGCAAAAATTCACGCAAGGGGACCTGTGTGGTTGAGCAGGGAGCTTCTGAAAAAGCTCAAGTGGAAGAAGGAAGCAAGTTTACAGTGCATTTCAGAAGGGACTGAGCACTCAGGAAGATTACAAAAATGCAATTAGAGCGTGCAGGGATGAAACAAGGAAAGCCAAGGACTCCTTGGAATGAAACCTGGCAAGAGATGTCAAGGTCAACAGGAAGGGTTTCTTCAAGTATATTGGAGGCAAAAGGAAAACTAGTGAAAATGTGGGCCTGCTGTTGAATGGGATGGGTGCCATGGTGACAGAGGATGCAGAGAAGGTGGAGTTGCTGAATGCCTCCTTTGCTTCAGTCTTTACAACTCAGGCCAGCACTCAAGAGTCCCAGGTTTTGGAGGTAACAGAGAAAGTCTGGATGAAGGAAGACTCCCCAGTTGAGTCAGTATCTACACCCCTACATATCAGTGAGCCCCAGGCATACATAGTTTTGGACTGTTAAGGTGTGGATGGGGTGGGGTTCAGGGCTGTAAACATGAGATAAGAACTTACTTATTTTGTAAATCAAAGATGCGCTGACACTCTTCTTTGTATCTCTCCTGATGTTCTGCTACAGAGAACCGAGACCCACGTGCAAATTTGCTCATAGGACCTTCCCCTGAACGAGCCTGCTCTGTAGACATCGTACGTACCACATCAATCACTTCCCACCGGGACAGTTTCTTTATCTGGAAAGAGGAAGACAGACTAGAAACGGATTTAAAGACACACAACTGAGGTAGCGGACTCTGAATTTCAACTCCTTTCCACACAAGGACAGAGCAGAAAAGTATACGTCCCTTCCACCACCAGCTGCTGAATCCATTAGTGAAGAGGACTCTATTCTGCTCACCTCCTCTTCAGGAACTCCAAATTTACGCAGAAGCTGCTTGGCATTTTTGAGGGAAAGTCGACGCAGATCAGCATCTGTCCCAGTCACGGTCTTTTTCACCGGCTGAGGTTCTTTATCATCCTATTCAGAGGAAGATGCATCTTATTAATGTCATCACATGATAGTCTTTCGTAGGGTCATCTTCTGATACTTCCCGATGCCCCATATGTACTCCATTTCTCCTACATGGCTTTCCAGTTATTTCCCCTTCTCAACCCAACCTTGGGAACCATACCTTCTGTTGAGTTGGTTTGTTTGGAATCTTCACGTAAGAAAACCCTTCACCACAACCAGTAGGATCTGCTACACCAGTCACTTCTAGGAGGCACTTGCCCTTCATAGCAGCAATGAAGGCTCGTGTGGTGTTCCATGGAGCCGTGCGCACCTGCCAGGAAGAAGAGGAACGTGCTCTGGTAATCCTGCTACCATCGGAGGAGAATTCCAAGCTTTTTATTTTGGACTGTTCCAATCATACTGAGAACTTTTCAACTGACATGACGAGGGTGAATTCGGCTTCTTGATCTTTCGGGTGCCCTGATAAAACCTCTATGAAGAATCAAAGTGCTAGATAACTCAACAAAAGCCATTTAAGGCAAAAGTCTAGTCCTGAAAGGACCTGGCAAGAAGGATCCCCAAATACAGATATAAGGTTGGCAGCAGAGTTCCCATGAAAGTTGCAAGAATGTTTGATCTACTGAATCCTACTTTAAACATATCCTTCATATTTAAAGACCTCGTTTCTCTCCTGCCATGCAGATTTACATATTGGCACGTATGCTCATGCATCGCTCTGACAGTACCTCATCATCAATCTTCATTTGGAAGTCCTCCTCATTCTCCTCTTCTGGTGCAAAGAAGGACTTCTCCCCATAACCTGCATCCTGCAGAGAAATATTAGGAAAAAATGAGAGCCTGAAGTCTCAAAAAGGTTACTGGAGAGAGAGTTAGAAGCATATTATGAATCTCCTATGGAGACTTGTCATGCTGAACAAGGACACTTGCATAGACAGTTCTTTGCAAGATCTGCTGTGACCACAGTATCATGGATGTCAAACTGCCCAGTATTTTGACAAACTCCATAATTAAATACTGCATTTGACTTAAAAAAAAAAAAAAAAACCACCAAACACAAAAAACCCCAGTCTCTCTCACAGCCAGTAATCACAGTAACAGTGGTTACTTTCTGCTGTGGAGCTCCAGTAGAAACATAAGCCCTACCATAAGGTAGAAACACCTTCCCTTTGCTACCCTTGAGCACAGCTAACTCAGTATCTAAATAACAGGCAGTAATAATATGTCTCTCTTGTTAACTCCCTTTATTATGCAGCAGAAAACTTAGCAAGTTGCCCAGTAATCAGGGACCTAATTTGCCTACTGTATAGCAAAACTAGCTTTAGGCAGGAGGTGTCACTGAGCTTCACCCTTCACAGAAGTACTCATGAAGTAGTGCCTAGAAGGAGCTTTTACCTTCAGTCGCTGCTCAGCCGCAATCATGCTATAATAAGCACAGCACTGCTCTGGGGATACCATTGCTCTGATCTCTTCCTCCGTTGGCAATCTGAAATCTGGCTTTAACACCCACCAATTTGAGTCCATCCCTGAAAAAAACACACAGATCAAACACTGAGCAGTTTACCACAAATGCTGGATGCCATCATAATCCTAACTGTATTTCAAGATTTGGTACCTGGCTGCAATGCTGGCAAAAGGAGCAGGTATGACAAGTTCCTCACACTTAGACCACTAACAGGTTTTTTCATTCTGCAGTTGTCTAAGTCAACACCCCCTCACTTAGTGCCTGTTCTATCAGCAAACTCTCACCATTCTTGCTCATTCAATGTATAAACTACATTCTAAAAGCATTTAACGCACCTTTCACTTCCTCACCTCAAATTACTTTCCCCCATGGCTGGCCTAAAAAGCTTTGTATTACCCCCTGTTGATCATTCTGCACGTACAGAAGTCAGAACTCAGGCTCTCAGAGCTCTATTAGATTCATGAAGATGGAATAAGCTCCCACTGGCACTGGTATTTGCTGGCAAAACACGACACAGCCATACACAGACGGAAGGGAATGAGTACGTGTTGGTGTTGCATGTTGTTACTTTACAAGTAAATAATTACAGAATCACAGAATCATACAGAGTTGGAAGGGAGCTCTGGAGATCACGCATTCCCACCCCCTGTCAGAGCAGGGACACCCAGAGCAGGTCCCACAGGAACGTG